>RXON01002121.1:0-15159 GCA_009667805.1 Leptobrachium leishanense | reverse complement strand
AATTCGTGGAAAGTGTGTCTTCTCACTGCCAGTGACAGCTATTGGGGGGGTCTCACTTGTTGCAGATATCTGGGAATTGGTGGAAAGTGTGTCTTCTCACTGCAGTGACAGCTATTGGGGGGTCTCACCTGTTACAGATAACTGGGAATTGGTGAAAGTGTGTCTTCTCAGTCAGTGACAGCCATTTGGGGGGTCTCACATGTTGCAGATATCTGGGAATTCGTGGAAAGTGTGTCTTCTCACTGCCAGTGACAGCTATTGGGGGAGTCTCACTTGTTGCAGATATCTGGGAATTGGTGAAAAGTGTGTCTCCTCATTGCAGTGACAGCTATTGGAGGGGGTCCTACGTGTTGCAGATATCTCGGAATTGGTGGAAAGTGTATCTTCTCAGTCAGTGACAGCTATTCGGGGGTCTCATATTTTGCAGATTTCAGGGAATTGGTGGAAAGTGTGTCTTCTCAGTCAGTGACAGCAGCAATATGGGGGGCTCACTTGTTGCAGATATCTGGAAATTGGTGGAAAGTGTGTCTTCTCATGTGACAGCAGCATTTTGGGCGTCTCACTTTTTGCAGATATCTGGGAAACGGTGGAAAGTGTGTCTTCTCAGTCAGTGACAACTATTGGGGGGTCTCATTTGTTGCAGATAACTGGGAATTGGTGGAAAGTGTGTCTTCTCAGTCAGTGACAGCAGCATTTTTGGGGGCTCACTTGTTGCAGATATCTGGGAATTGGTGGAAAGTGTGTCTTCTCAATCAGTGACAGCAGCATTTTGGGGCTCACTTGTTGCAGATATCTGGGAATTGGTGGAAGTGTGTCTTCTCACTGAAAGTGACAGCTATTGGGGGTCTCACTTGTTGCAGATATCTGGGAATTGGTGGAAAGTGTGTCTTCTCTGCAGTGACAGCTATTGGGGGTCTCACTTGTTGCAGATATATGGGAATTGGTGGAAAGTGTGTCTTCTCAGTCAGTGACAGCTATTTGGGGGTCTCACTTGTTGCAGATATCTGGGAATTGGTGGAAAGTGTGTCTTCTCACTCAGTGACAGCTATTTGGGGGTCTCACTTGTTGCAGATATCTGGGAATTGGTGGAAGTGTGTCTTCTCATCAGTGACAGCATGTGGGGGGGTCTCATTTTGCAGATATCTGGGATTGGTGGAAGATGTCTTCTCACTGCCAGTGACAGCTATTGGGGGGTCTCACTTGTTGCAGATATCTGGGAATTGGTGGAAGTGTGTCTTCTCAGTCAGTGACAGCTTTGGGGTTCTCATTTGTTGCAGATATCTGGGAATTGGTGGAAAGTGTGTCTTCTCACTGCCAGTGACAGCTGTTGGGGGGGGTCTCACTTGTTGCAGATATCTGGGAATTGGTGGAAAGTGTGTCTTCTCAGTCAGTGACAGCCATTGGGGGGTCTCACTTGTTGCAGATATCTGGGAATTGGTGGAAAGTGTGTCTTCTCAGTCAGTGACAGCTATTGGGGGGGTCTCACTTGTTGCAGATATCTGGGAATTGGTGGAAAGTGTGTCTTCTCAGTCAGTGACAGCGATTTGGGGGGTCTCACTTGTTGCAGATATCTGGGAATTGGTGGAAAGTGTGTCTTCTCACTGCAGTGACAGCTATTGGGGGGGTCTCACTTGTTGCAGATATCTGGGAATTGGTGGAAAGTGTGTCTTCTCATTCAGTGACAGCAGCGATTTGGGGGCTCACTTGTTGCAGATATCTGGGAATTGGTGGAAAGTGTGTCTTCTCAGTCAGTGATAGCTATTTGGGGGGGTCTCACTTTTGCAGATATCTGGAATTGGTGGAAAGTGTGTCTTCTCATGCCAGTCACAGCTATTGGGGGTCTCACTTGTTGCAGATATCTGGGAATTGGTGGAAAGTGTGTCTTCTCAGTCAGTGACAGCTATTTGGGGGGTCTCACTTGTTGCAGATATCTGGGAATTGGTGGAAAGTGTGTCTTCTCTGCCAGTGACAGCTATTGGGGGGTCTCACTTGTTGCAGATATCTGGGATTGGTGGAAAGTGTGTCTTCTCAGTCAGTGACAGCTATTTGGGGGGTTCACGTTTGCAGATATCTGGGAATTGGTGAAAGTGTGTTTCTCACTCCCAGTGACAGCTATTGGGGGGTCTCACTTGTTGCAGATATCTGGGAATTGGTGGAAAGTGTGTCTTCTCACTGCAGTGACAGCTATTGGGGGGGTCTCACTTGTTGCAGATATCTGGGAATTGGTGGAAAGTGTGTCTTCTCAGTCAGTGACAGCATTTGGGGGTCTCACTTGTTGCAGATATCTGGGAATTGGTGGAAAGTGTGTCTTCTCACTGCCAGTGACAGCTGTTGGGGGGTCTCACTTGTTGCAGATATCTGGGAATTGGTGGAAAGTGTGTCTTCTCATTGCCAGTGACAGCTATTGGGGGGGTCCTACTTGTTGCAGATATCTGGGAATTGGTGGAAAGTGTGTCTTCTCTGTCAGTGACAGCTATTCGGGGGTCTCACTATTTGCAGATATCTGGGAATTGGTGGAAAGTGTGTCTTCTCAGTCAGTGACAGCAGCATTGGGGGGCTCACTTGTTGCAGATATCTGGAATTGGTGGAAAGTGTGTCTTCTCAATCAGTGACAGCAGCATTTTGGGGGTCTCACTTGTTGCAGATATCTGGGAATTGGTGGAAAGTGTGTCTTCTCAGTCAGTGACAGCTATTGGGGGGTCTCACTTGTTGCAGATATCTGGGAATTGGTGGAAAGTGTGTCTTCTCAGTCAGTGACAGCATTTGGGGGTCTCACTTGTTGCAGATATCTGGGAATTGGTGGAAAGTGTGTCTTCTCAATCAGTGACAGCAGTTTGGGGGGGTTCACTTGTTGCAGATATCTGGGAATTGGTGGAAAGTGTGTCTCTTCACTTCAGTGACAGCTATTTGGGGGTCTCACTTGTTGCAGATATCTGGGAATTGGTGGAAAGTGTGTCTTCTCAGTCAGTGACAGCTATTGGGGGGGTCTCACTTGTTACAGATATCTGGGAATTGGTGGAAAGTGTGTCTTCTCACTCAGTGACAGCTATTGGGGGTCTCACTTGTTGCAGATATCTGGGAATTGGTGGAAAGTGTGTCTTCTCAGTCAGTGACAGCTATTTGGGGGTTCTTTGTTGCAGATATCTGGGAATTGGTGGAAAGTGTGTCTTCTCAGTCAGTGACAGCTATTGGGGGGTCTCACTTGTTGCAGATATCTGGGAATTGGTGGAAAGTGTGTCTTCTCAGTCAGTGACAGCTTTGGGGGGTCTCACTTGTTGCAGATATCTGGGAATTGGTGGAAAGTGTGTCTTCTCAGTCAGTGACAGCTATTTGGGGGGTCTCACTTGTTGCAGATATCTGGGAATTGGTGGAAAGTGTGTCTTCTCACTGCCAGTGACAGCTATTGGGGGGGTCTCACTTGTTGCAGATATCTGGGAATTGGTGGAAAGTGTGTCTTCTCAGTCAGTGACAGCATTTGGGGGTCTCACTTGTTGCAGATATCTGGGAATTGGTGGAAAGTGTGTCTTCTCATGCCAGTGACAGCTATTGGGGGGTCTCACTTGTTGCAGATATCTGGGAATTGGTGGAAAGTGTGTCTTCTCAGTCAGTGACAGCTATTGGGGGGGTCTCACTTGTTGCAGATATCTGGGAATTGGTGGAAAGTGTGTCTTCTCAGTCAGTGACAGCTATTTGGGGGTCTCACTTGTTGCAGATATCTGGGAATTGGTGGAAAGTGTGTCTTCTCAGTCAGTGACAGCAGCAATTGGGGGGCTCACTTGTTGCAGATATCTGGAAATTGGTGGAAAGTGTGTCTTCTCTCAGTGACAGCAGCATTTGGGGGTCTCACTTGTTGCAGATATCTGGGAATTGGTGGAAAGTGTGTCTTCTCAGTCAGTGACAGCTATTGGGGGGTCTCATTTGTTGCAGATATCTGGGAATTGGTGGAAAGTGTGTCTTCTCAGTCAGTGACAGCAGCATTTTTGGGGGCTCACTTGTTGCAGATATCTGGGAATTGGTGGAAAGTATGTCTTCTCAATCAGTGACAGCAGCATTTTGGGGGGCTCACTTGTTGCAGATATCTGGGAATTGGTGGAAAGTGTGTCTTCTCACTGAAAGTGACAGCTATTGGGGGTCTCACTTGTTGCAGATATCTGGAATTGGTGGAAAGTGTGTCTTCTCATGCAGTGACAGCTATGGGGGGTCTCACTTGTTGAATATCTGGGAATTGGTGGAAAGTGTGTCTTCTCAGTCAGTGACAGCTATTTGGGGGGGTCTCACTTGTTGCAGATATCTGGGAATTGGTGGAAAGTGTGTCTTCTCACTGCCAGTGACAGCTATTGGGGGGTCTCACTTGTTGCAGATATCTGGGAATTGGTGGAAAGTGTGTCTTCTCAATCAGTGACAGCAGCATTTTGGGGGGCTCACTTGTTGCAGATATCTGGGAATTTGGTGGAAAGTGTGTCTCCTCTCTGCCAGTGACAGCTATTGGGGGGTCTCACTTGTTGCAGATATCTGGGAATTGGTGGAAAGTGTGTCTTCTCATCAGTGACAGCTATTTGGGGGTCTCACTTGTTGCAGATATCTGGGAATTGGTGGAAAGTGTGTCTTCTCAGTCAGTGACAGCTATTTGGGGGGTCTCACCATTTGCAGATATCTTGGAATTGGTGGAAAGTGTGTCTTCTCACTGCCAGTGACAGCTATTGGGGTTGTCTCACTTGTTGCAGATATCTGGGAATTGGTGGAAAGTGTGTCTTCTCATTCAGTGACAGCAGCAATTTGGGGGCTCACTTGTTGCACATATCTGGGAATTGGTGGAAAGTGTGTCTTCTCAGTCAGTGACAGCTATTTGGGGGGTCTCACCATTTGCAGATATCTGGGAATTGGTGGAAAGTGTGTCTTCTCACTGCCAGTGACAGCTATTGGGGTTGTCTCACTTGTTGCAGATATCTGGGAATTGGTGAAAGTGTGTCTTCTCAGTCAGTGACAGCTATTTGGGGGGTCTCACTTGTTGCAGATATCTGGGAATTGGTGGAAAGTGTGTCTTCTCACTCAGTGACAGCTATTGGGGGGTCTCACTTGTTGCAGATATCTGGGAATTGGTGGAAAGTGTGTCTTCTCAGTCAGTGACAGCTATTTGGGGGTCTCACTTGTTGCAGATATCTGGGAATTGGTGGAAAGTGTGTCTCTCAGTCAGTGACAGCTGCAATTTGGGGGGGTCTCACTTGTTGCAGATATCTGGGAATTGGTGGAAAGTGTGTCTTCTCAATCAGTGACAGCAGCAATTTGGGGGTCTCACTTGTTGCAGATATCTGGGAATTGGTGGAAAGTGTGTCTTCTCAGTCAGTGACAGCAACAATTTGGGGGTCTCACTTGTTGCAAATATCTGGGAATTGGTGGAAAGTGTGTCTTCTCACTGCCAGTGACAGCTATTGGGGGGGTCTCACTTGATGCAGATATCTGGGAATTGGTAGAAAGTGTGTCTTCTCAGTCAGTGACAGCCATTTTTGGGGGTCTCACTTGTTGCAGATATCAGGGAATTGGTGGAAAGTGTGTCTCCTCACTGCCAGTGACAGCTATTGGGGGGTCTCACATGTTGCAGATATCTGGGAATTGGTGGAAAGTGTGTCTTCTCAGTCAGTGACAGCTTTTGGGGGGTCTCACTTTTTGCAGATATCTGGGAATTGGTGGAAAGTGTGTCTTCTCAGTCAGTGACAGCAACAATTTGGGGGTCTCACTTGTTGCAAATATCTGGGAATTGGTGGAAAGTGTGTCTTCTCAGTCAGTGACAGCTATTTGGGGTCTCACTTGTTGCAGATATCTGGGAATTGGTGGAAAGTGTGTCTGCTCATTCAGTGACAGCAGCAATTTAGGGGGATCACTTGTTGCAGATTTCTGGGAATTGGTGGAAAGTGTGTCTTCTCAATCAGTGACAGCAGCAATTTGGGGGTCTTACTTGTTGCAGATATCTGGGAATTGGTGGAAAGTGTGTCTTCTCACTGCCAGTGACAGCTATTGGGGGGGGGGGTCTCACTTGTTGCAGTTATCTGGGAATTGGTTTAAAGTGTGTCTTCTCAGTCAGTGACAGCTATTGGGGGGTCACACTTATTGCAGATATCTGGGAATTGGTGGAAAGTGTGTCTCGTCAGTCATTGACAGCAGCATTTGGGGGGCTCACCTGTTGCAGATATCTGGGAATTGGTGGAAAGTGTGTCTTCTCAATCAGTGACAGCAGTTTTTTGGGCGGCTCACTTGTTGCAGATATCTGGGAATAGGTGGAAAGTTTGTCTTCTCAGTCAGTGACAGCTATTTGGGGGGTCTCACTTGTTGCAGATATCTGGGAATTGGTGGAAAGTGTGTCTTCTCATTCAATGACAGCAGCAATTTAGGTGGGCTCACTTGTTGCAGATATCTGGGAATTGGTGGAAAGTGTGTCTTCTCAGTCAATGACATCTATTGCAGGGGTCTCACTTGTTGCAGATATCTGGGAATTGGTGGAAAGAGTGTCTTCTCAGTCAGTGACAGCTATTGGGGGGTCTAACTTGTTACAGATATCTGGGAATTGGTGGAAAGTGTGTCTTCTTAGTCAGTGACAGCAGCATTTTGGGGGGCTCACTTGTTGCAGATATCTGGGAATTGGTGGAAAGTGTGTCTTCTCATTCAGTAATAGCAGCAATTTTGGGAGCTCACTTGTTACAGATATCTGGGAATTGCTGGAAAGTTTGTCTTCTCACTGCCATTGACAGCTAATGGGGGGGGTCTCACTTGTTGCAGATATCTGGGAATTGGTGGAAAGTGTGTCTTCTCACTGCCAGTGACAGCAATTGGGGGGTCTCACTTGTTGCAGATATCTGGGAATTGGTAGAAAGTGTGTCTTCTCAGTCAGTGACAGCTGCAATTTGGGGGGATCACTTGTTGCAGGTTTCTGGGAATTGGTGGAAAGTGTGTCTTCTCAATCAGTGACAGCAGCAATTTGGGGGTCTCACTTGTTGTAGATATCTGGGAATTGGTGGAAAGTGTTTCTTCTCAGTCAGTGACAGCAGCAATTTTAGGCGCTCACTTGTTACAGATATCTGGGAATTGGTGAAAAGTGTGTCTTCTCAGTCAGTGACAGCTATTGGGGGGGTCTCACTTGTTGCAGATATATGGGGATTAGTGGAAAGTGTGTCTTCTCTGTCAGTGACAGCTATTTGTGGGGTCTCACTTGTTTCAGATATCTGGGAATTGGTGGAAAGTGTGTCTTCTCACTGCCAGTGACAGCTGTTGGGGGTGTCTCACTTGTTGCAGATATCTGGGAATTGGTGGAAAGTGTGCCTTCTCAGTCAGTGACAGCCATTGGGGGGGTCTCACTTTTTGCAGATATCAGTGAATTGGTGGAAAGTGTGTCTCCTCACTGCCAGTGACAGCTATTGGGGGGGTCTCACTTGTTGCAGATATCTGGAAATTGGTGGAAAGTGTGTCTTCTCAATCAGTGACAGCAGCAATTTGGGGGTCTCACTTGTTGCAGATATCTGGGAATTGGTGGAAAGTGTGTCTTCTCACTGCCAGTTACAGCTATTGGGGGGGGGTCTCACTTGTTGCAGTTATCTGGGAATTGGTTTAAAGTGTGTCTTCTCAGTCAGTGACAGCTATTGGGGGGTCACACTTATTGCAGATATCTGGGAATTGGTGGAAAGTGTGTCTTGTCAGTCAATGACAGCAGCATTTTGGGGGGCTCACTTGTTGCAGATATCTGGGAATTGGTGGAAAGTGTGTCTTCTCAGTCAGTGACAGCTATTGGGGGGTCTCACTTGTTGCAGATATCTGGGAATTGGTGGAAAGTGTGTCTCCTCACTGCCAGTGACAGCTATTGGGGGGGTGTCTCACTTGTTGCAGATATCTCGGAATTGGTGGAAAGTGTGTCTTCTCAGTCAGTGACAGCTATTGGGGGGTCTCACTTTTTGCAGATATCAGGGAATTGGTGGAAAGTGTGTCTTCTCAGACAGTGACAGCAGTAATTTGGTGGTCTCACTTGTTGCAGATATCTGGGAATTGGTGGAAAGTGTGTCTTCTGAGTCAGTGACAGCTATTTGGGGGTCTCACTTGTTGCAGATTTCTGGGAATTGGTGGAAAGTGTGTCTTCTCAATCAGTGACAGCAGCAATTTGGGGGTCTCACTTGTTGCAGATATCTGGGAATTGGTGGAAAGTGTGTCTTCTCACTGCCAGTGACAGCTATTGGGGGGGTCTCACTTGTTGCAGTTATCTGGGAATTGGTTTAAAGTGTGTCTTCTCAGTCAGTGACAGCTATTTGGGGGGTCTCACTTGTTGCAGATATCTGGAAATTGGTGGAAAGTGTGTCTTGTCAGTCATTGACAGCAGCATTTTGGGGTGCTCACTTGTTGCAGATATCTGGGAATTGGTGGAAAGTGTGTCTTCTCAATCAGTGACAGCAGTTTTTTGGGTGGCTCACTTGTTGCAGATATCTGGGAATAGGTGGAAAGTTTGTCTTCTCAGTCAGTGACAGCTATTTGGGGGGTCTCACTTGTTGCAGATATCTGGGAATTGGTGGAAAGTGTGTCTTCTCAGTCAGTGACAGCTATTGCGGGGGTCTCACTTGTTACAGATATCTGGGAATTGGTGGAAAGTGTGTCTTCTTAGTCAGTGACAGCAGCATTTTGGGGGGCTCACTTGTTGCAGATATCTGGGAATGGTGGAAAGTGTGTCTTCTCATTCAGTGAGCAGCAATTTGGGGGTCACTTGTTGCAGATATCTGGGAATTGGTGGAAAGTGTGTCTTTCTCAGCCAGTGACAGCTATTGGGGGGGTCTCACTTGTTGCAGATATCTGGGAATTGGTGGAAAGTGTGTCTTCTCAGTCAGTGACAGCAATTTGGGGGGGTCACTTGTTGCAGATATCTGGGAA
Source organism: Leptobrachium leishanense (assembly GCA_009667805.1). Classification (NCBI taxonomy): domain Eukaryota; kingdom Metazoa; phylum Chordata; class Amphibia; order Anura; family Megophryidae; genus Leptobrachium; species Leptobrachium leishanense. The sequence continues at coordinate 6,261 of RXON01002121.1, read as the reverse complement.
TTGGTGGAAAGTGTGTCTTCTCAGTCAGTGACAGCGCAATTTGGGGGGGATCACTTGTTGCAGATTCTGGGAATTGGTGGAAAGTGTGTCTTCTCAATCAGTGACAGCAGCAATTGGGGGTCTCACTTGTTGCAGATATCTGGGAATTGGTGGAAAGTGTGTCTTCTCAGTCAGTGACAGCAATTTTAGGGGTCTCACTTGTTGCAGATATCTGGGAATTGGTGGAAAGTGTGTCTTCTCACTGCCAGTGACAGCTATTGGGGGGGTCTCACTTGTTGCAGATATCTGGGAATTGGTGGAAAGTGTGTCTTCTCACTGCAGTGACAGCTATTTGGGGGGCTCACTTGTTGCAGATATCTGGGAATTGTGGAAAGTGTGTCTTCTCAGTCAGTGACAGCTATTTGGGGGTCTCACTTGTTGCAGATATCTGGGAATTGGTGGAAAGTGTGTCTTCTCACTGCCAGTGACAGCTGTTGGGGGTGTCTCACTTGTTGCAGATATCTGGGAATTGGTGGAAAGTGTGCCTTCTCAGTCAGTGACAGCCATTGGGGGGGTCTCACTTTTTGCAGATATCAGGGAATTGGTGGAAAGTGTGTCTCCTCACTGCCAGTGACAGCTATTGGGGGGGTCTCACTTGTTGCAGATATCTGGGAATTGGTGGAAAGTGTGTCTTCTCAATCAGTAACAGCTATTGGGGGGTCTCACTTGTTGCAGATATATGGGAATTGGTGGAAAGTGTGTCTTCTCTAATCAGTGACAGCAGCAATTTGGGGGTCTCACTTGCTGCAGATATCTATGAATTGGTGGAAAGTGTGTCTTCTCAGTCAGTAACAGCTATTTGGGGGGTCTCACTTGTTGCAGATATCTGGGAATTGCTGGAAAGTGTGTCTTCTCAGTCAGTGACAGCCATTTGGGGGGGTCTCACTTGTTGCAGATATCTGGGAATTGGTGGAAAGTGTGTCTTCTCACTGCCAGTGACAGCTATTGGGGGGTCTCACTTGTTGCAGATATCTGGGAATTGGTGGAAAGTGTGTCTCCTCACTGCCAGTGACAGCTATTGGGGGGGTCTCACATGTTGCAGATATCTGGGAATTGGTGGAAAGTGTGTCTTCTCAGTCAGTGACAGCTATTGGGGGGTCTCACTTTTTGCAGATATCAGGGAATTGGTGGAAAGTGTGTCTTCTCAGTCAGTGACAGCAACAATTTGGGGGTCTCACTTGTTGCAAATATCTGGGAATTGGTGGAAAGTGTGTCTTCTCAGTCAGTGACAGCTATTTGGGGTCTCACTTGTTGCAGATATCTGGGAATTGGTGGAAAGTGTGTCTTCTCATTCCGTGACAGCAGCTATTTAGGGGGATCACTTGTTGCAGATTTCTGGGAATTGGTGGAAAGTGTGTCTTCTCAATCAGTGACAGCAGCAATTTGGGGGTCTCACTTGTTGCAGATATCTGGGAATTGGTGGAAAGTGTATCTTCTCACTGCCAGTGACAGCTATTGGGGGGGGGGTCTCACTTGTTGCAGTTATCTGGGAATTGGTTTAAAGTGTGTCTTCTCAGTCAGTGACAGCAGCAATTTTAGGCGCTCACTTGTTGCAGATATCTGGGAATTGGTGGAAAGTGTGTCTTCTCAGTCAGTGACAGCTATTTGGGGGGTCTCACTTGTTGCAGATATCTGAAAATTGGTGGAAAGTGTGTCTTCTCAGTCAGTGACAGCTATTGGGGGGGTCTCACTTGTTGCAGATATATGGGGATTAGTGGAAAGTGTGTCTTCTCTGTCAGTGACAGCTATTTGTGGGGTCTCACTTGTTTCAGATATCTGGGAATTGGTGGAAAGTGTGTCTTCTCACTGCCAGTGACAGCTGTTGGGGGTGTCTCACTTGTTGCAGATATCTGGGAATTGGTGGAAAGTGTGCCTACTCAGTCAGTGACAGCCATTGGGGGGGTTTCACTTTTTGCAGATATCAGGGAATTGGTGGAAAGTGTGTCTCCTCACTGCCAGTGACAGCTATTGGGGGGGTCTCACTTGTTGCAGATATCTGGGAATTGGTGGAAAGTGTGTCTTCTCAATCAGTAACAGCTATTGGCGGGTCTCACTTGTTGCAGATATCTGGGAATTGGTGGAAAGTGTGTCTCCTCACTGCCAGTGACAGCTATTGGGGGGGTCTCACTTGTTGCAGATATCTAGGAATTGGTGGAAAGTGTGTCTTCTCAATCAGTAACAGCTATTGGGGGGTCTCACTTGTTGCAGATATCTGGGAATTGGTGGAAAGTGTGTCTTCTCTAATCAGTGACAGCAGCTATTTGGGGGTCTCACTTGCTGCAGATATCTATGAATTGGTGGAAAGTGTGTCTTCTCAGTCAGTAACAGCTATTTGGGGGGTCTTACTTGTTGCAGATATCTGGGAATTGGTTTAAAGTGTGTCTTCTCAGTCAGTGACAGCTATTGGGGGGTCACACTTATTGCAGATATCTGGGAATTGGTGGAAAGTGTGTCTTGTCAGTCAATGACAGCAGCATTTTGGGGGGCTCACTTGTTGCAGATATCTGGGAATTGGTGGAAAGTGTGTCTTCTCAATCAGTGACAGCAGTTTTTTGGGGGGCTTACTTGTTGCAGATATCTGGGAATTGGTGGAAAGTGTGTCTTCTCAGTCAGTGACAGCTATTGGGGGGTCTCACTTGTTGCAGATATCTGGGAATTGGTGGAAAGTGTGTCTCCTCACTGCCAGTGACAGCTATTGGGGGGGGGGGTGTCTCACTTGTTGCAGATATCTCGGAATTGGTGGAAAGTGTGTCTTCTCAGTCAGTGACAGCTATTGGGGGGTCTCACTTTTTGCAGATATCAGGGAATTGGTGGAAAGTGTGTCTTCTCAAACAGTGACAGCAGCAATTTGGGGGTCTCACTTGTTGCAGATATCTGGGAATTGGTGGAAAGTGTGTCTTCTCACTGCCAGTGACAGCTATTGGGGGAGTCTCACTTGTTGCAGTTATCTGGGAATTGGTTTAAAGTGTGTCTTCTCAGTCAGTGACAGCTATTTGGGGGGTCTCACTTGTTGCAGATATCTGGAAATTGGTGGAAAGTGTGTCTTGTCAGTCATTGACAGCAGCATTTTGGGGTGCTCACTTGTTGCAGATATCTGGGAATTGGTGGAAAGTGTGTCTTCTCAATCAGTGACAGCAGTTTTTTGGAGGGCTCACTTGTTGCAGATATCTGGGAATAGGTGGAAAGTTTGTCTTCTCAGTCAGTGACAGCTATTTGGGGGGTCTCACTTGTTGCAGATATCTGGGAATTGGTGGAAAGTGTGTCTTCTCATTCAATGACAGCAGCAATTTAGGTGGGCTCACTTGTTGCAGATATCTGGGAATTGGTGGAAAGTGTGTCTTCTCAGTCAGTGACAGCTATTGGGGGGGTCTCACTTGTTACAGATATCTGGGAATTGGTGGAAAGTGTGTCTTCTCAGTCAGTGACAGCTATTGCGGGGGTCTCACTTGTTGCAGATATCTGGGAATTGGTGGAAAGTGTGTCTTCTCAGTCAGTGACAGCTATTGCGGGGGTCTCACTTGTTACAGATATCTGGGAATTGGTGGAAAGTGTGTCTTCTTAGTCAGTGACAGCAGCATTTTGGGGGGCTCACTTGTTGCAGATATCTGGGAATTGGTGGAAAGTGTGTCTTCTCATTCAGTAATAGCAGCAATTTTGGGGGCTCACTTGTTACAGATATCTGGGAATTGCTGGAAAGTGTGTCTTCTCACTGCCATTGACAGCTATTGGGGGGGTCTCACTTGTTGCAGATATCTGGGAATTGGTGGAAAGTGTGTCTTCTCAATGCCAGTGACAGCAATTGGGGGGTCTCACTTGTTGCAGATATCTGGGAATTGGTAGAAAGTGTGTCTTCTCAGTCAGTGACAGCTGCAATTTGGGGGGATCACTTGTTGCAAGTTTCTGGGAATTGGTGGAAAGTGTGTCTTCTCAATCAGTGACAGCAGCAATTTGGGGGTCTCACTTGTTGCAGATATCTGGGAATTGGTGGAAAGTGTTTCTTCTCAGTCAGTGACAGCAGCAATTTTAGGCGCTCACTTGTTACAGATATCTGGGAATTGGTGGAAAGTGTGTCTTCTCAGTCAGTGACAGCTATTGGGGGGTGTCACGGAATGGCCCAGCACCCTCAGCGGGGGCGGTGCACAGTGACAGTGGGGGCCATGGACACTTAGGTGCGGTGGCACGCACCGGTTTACTAATTATGTTTTATTAGATGTGGTTTTACTGATGTGCTGTATTAAGATTACCTTGTGTGATTGTAACTGTATTAGGTGTAAGAAAACGTTTGTATGTGTTTTTCCCCGTCGCCATTTTGCCCATTCCAGCATGGTTACACCAGACAAAGGATCTCCTGGCCCCAAGATGGAGGATACAGCAAGCCAGTGCTTGGGTGTTCCCAGACCTCTTTGCCTAATCCTGGACAATGGGGGAAGGCTGGAAGGGACCTGGAGGGAACAGGGGGGCTGGGAGAGGAGCCAATCAGTGCTGGTGTGTGGGTGGGGAGTTGGCAATCTGTATGTGAAGTTGTATACCTGACCCTGTTGTAAACCATAAAGTCAGTTCATCTAGTTCATTCAGCCACCCTGGTGTTCTTTTTGGTGAACGTATTCCTGTGATCCAGCGCGGTTACAGAGCACGGTAGCCAGATCCGAATCGACCACCCTGTGCCTGCATCTCGCATCAGGACAGAGGTGCAGCGTGCGGGCATCGACGCTGTGAGATCCGATTCGACGGCCGCGGCGCATCTGCCGCGCATTCCCGCGCATCGGTATAGCGGGCGCCATCGATCGCCGGTAGATCCGAAAGACGCGCGGACGTCCCAACTATAAGATCCGACCAGCTCCCGAGGGGAATTCCGATCCGACGGCCGTTCCGCAGACGACACATCGCCAACCAAGGTCAGTAGACCAGCTGCTCGGGACGCTGAGTGCCGTGTCGCTCAGTGGTCGGGCTGGTCTCACCCAGGGGTCCTTCCAACGCCCGCCAACCCTTTCCCAGGGTCACTCCAGGCTCGCTCGAGACGCCGGGTGCCGTGTCACTCGGTAGTCGGGCCGGCGGTAAGCGCACTAGGGGGAAGCAGATAGGAGCACACCCGCAGGCGGACAACATCCCATTCCGTCATACTGGTGGCAGCGGTGGGATCGCTCTCTGCAGACCCCTAGGAGACTTACGCCATGGCGGTGTACAACCCCTACAACAGGGACACCCTGCGTGGGATGTTGGAGAACCGGGGAGGAACGCCGGTAACAAGAAAAGAAAGACGCTGATCAAGAACTGACCAGGATGGATCAGGACGAGGCGATGATGCCCGTCCCCAGCCCTGTCCGCGCAGAGGATGGTGGAAGATGCTGGCCTCAGGGAGTTGCGCGTCGGTCACTCTGCTCGGTGATGCCCCGGCGGAGGGGGCCAGATATCAAGTGATTCGGGAGTTCTACCGGGAAGTTGAGCAGGAGAAGGAACACCAGCACGAGCTGCGGTTGGCAGAGCTCCGCGGAGCAGAGACTGATTATGTTGACCCGAACCTTCCCTGTGGAACCCTGGGTCGAGGCTCACAGCTCGACTGGAGCTTCACCTGGGGAATCTGCAAACCCCAGTGACTATGCTTGCGGGACTCTCAGCTTGCCTGGAGCCTGTACTGAGGACGTCACTTATCCCCGCGACCCTCGGATGAAGACTCACAGCCCGCCTGGAGCTGCATCTGAGGACGCCCCATGCTCCGTTGAGAGCGGTGCTCCTGCGCTGGCACCTACGCCGACATGAAGGTCGTGTTGGCAGGAGAGCTGCAGGAGGGCCTGGAGCAGGACCAGAGGTCCACAGAGGAGCTGTGGGTCGAGGCCTGGACCATGAGCGGGACTGCATGGGGTGTACATCCCTCCGACGCTGTCGTCCATCGAGTGCAGTACGATGTGCGAGCAGCGTTCCTGCAGGGGCGGGCCCAGAGGAGTGGGAGGACGAGCTCCGGAGTCTGGTGCAGCAGGAGATCGCACTGGACGCCGCGTACCGCGGCGCTCCGGTGGCTAACCGCCCTCCAACAGTGCGCCCTAGTGAAGGCACTCCACCGCCGGCCCCGTACGGAGGCACGGGGCTGCTCTACGAGAGCATGGCCGCCGACCCGAGTTCGGAGAGGAGACCGAGAGCGAATGGAGGAGATTCTGGAGCGACGGGAACTGGAGTTCCCCCGACACTAGGGACAACGTGTTTGAGGATTTGGAATTCCTAGCGGAG
>RXON01002120.1:0-27875 GCA_009667805.1 Leptobrachium leishanense | reverse complement strand
AGTCTCCAACTTCCTAGATAACAGCTTAGTCCATTTGATGTTCTGTTAAAATTAGAAAGGTTGACAGGATGAGAATAAGTTGGATAATAAATATGCTGCACTGTATAAATCCAACAAAAACAGATTTGAAATGATATTCTCTTAAAGTGTAAAACTGAGTAAAGATCCCAAAATTATTCCCCAAACTGTTCTCTAAATTGTATCCTTACCACCAGATGATACTGATTCTTGCACTAGATACTTCTTTATACTGGGACGTATTTTCTTTATGATGTCTTAAAAGAATAAGGTCAAAGGAAAGTTTAAAATAACTCAGTTTGTGTAGTGTCTCCTCTTATTAAAGAGAAGCCCTGTTAGCAAAGTTTTAGGTTCGCATCTTGAAGAAATGCATTCATTCCTTGTCCTCTGCTGCCACCTTGTGGTCAAAAGGTGGTATTTGATAGGATGAAGGAAATGAAGAGAGGGTGAGGTTCTGACTCTCTTCTTTTCTTCTTACTCGAGCGAAATCTTAAGGGAAAAGAAAGAGAAAACGCCGGATGGTGTTTTATCGTTGGGGTGGTGGGGTATAAAGTAGAAAAAACTTGGTCCACTCACATGGTCCTGCGCCGGTGTAATATCCACGCTCACTCGATAGTGCCCTTCTAGCCCGTAAAGGCGGCCAGAATCCCTTCTTTCCTGCTGCTGTTCGGTTCCTCGCCTCGGGTTCCTTGTTACCTCTGCCTGGCTGGAGTCCTGGCAGGTGTTGTAGCCGGATTCTGCCTGGTGGAGGAATAAGCCGGGCTTCCAAAGGAATCAGGATGCAGGATAGGGGGTAAAAAGTTTTTAATGAACAGAATAAAACAAAATAACAGTGGAAATAAAATAAATTAACAGCTGGGTAAATAAGGTCTGATGGGGGGGTCCAGGACGCGTTTCGCCAATACAATATGGCCTCTTCAGCTGGATGACCCCTCTAAGACCTTGTCCTTCTTTTATACACGGTTTGGTAAAAAAAATTTTTACTTTCGTTTTTGAATTTGCCGCTTATTGCGCCTGCGTGTCGTGGCAGGCGTTCTGTTTCCATTGGTTGGCGAGTCACATGGTCAGAGTCCTCCAATCAGGGAGTTGGTTTCAGTTTCTGCGCTATTCTGGAATGTTACCAGCGCTGTATTGGATCAAAAGAGGGGAATTCTGCTCCTTTTTCTCTTCGCTTTTTGGTTTGATGGACTCAGCGGTAGGCGGATTTGATATGGGGTAGGATCCCATAGTTAAGAAGAGTCTTTGGTACAGTATAAATACATTGGTTTTACAGTAAACACTTATAATCGGTGGGAATGTTTAGACGAGGAGAGGACAGTACAAAGGTGTAATGGAAGAAATAAATGCACGTTCCGGCGGAGATGTTCTTGTTGGTCAGACTTATGAGAGGGGGGGGGGAGCGATGGCTCGTTCGTTGGGGGCTGCGGCTGAAAATTCTTTGGAGGTGGAATTTCCTCCCTATAAGTCTGGGGCACTTCTATTGTGTATTTTGATATCCAGGTTGCGGACAAAACGAGGGTGTAGTGGAAAAATTATGACATTCTAGCGGAGATGTTCTCGTTTGTCAGACTTATGAGAGGGGGGGGGAGTGATGGCTTGTTTGTTGGGGGCTGCGGCTAGAAGTCTTTATGGAGGCAGAAGTTTCTCCCTATAAATATGGGATAAAACTGATGTGATGTGTTTTAATATCTAGGTTGCCCGGAGGTACTTATCTCTTTAGGGTTTAGGAGACGTATTTAGTTGGGGAAAATGGCTTCAGCGTATTGATTGAAGCTGGTTGGAGACCTGCGTTGACGAGTATTGTACTTATAAGCTTGGAGAACGGTTGGAGTAAAGTTCAGAATATTTACATGTGTGTGTGGAAATGTTCTCTGTTGATAGAGGGTCTGTTGTAGACAATTGGCATTTCGGGTGCCCTTGTAGGTGACGTGGTTGGGACTGTGTTGTTAAGGTATGAGACTGGGATGTTTCAGAGGAAGTGGCACAATTCGAACTCCATATTTAGGCCAGCGGGATGAAGTGTGTCGAATTCATAAACACACTTCATCTCTTCTTGGCCTATCTTTCTAGCCATGTCTCCTCCTCTTTTGTTGTTTCTGATCTTTTTGATTGCCATGAATTGCAAATTTCTTGGATTACAATTGTGAGATTTCTTAAAGTGTGCCGGGACGCTGTGTGTTTCCATGCCTTTCTCAATATTCCTCACATGTTCCCTAATTCTGATTCCCAAAGCTCTTGTTGTTCTCCCGATGTACTTTAGCCCACATGGGCAAATGAGAAGGTAAATGACGTTCGGGGTAAAGCATGTGAGGATATCTTTTATTTTCCATTTGCCTCTTCTATTGTCGACAGTGGATATATGTCTTTTGCTGTTGCCCGTGCTTCTGCAGCTTATGCAGTTTCCGCAGCCGAAAAAACCCGTATTCTGTTTAAATGGGTTATTTAGGTTTTGTGTTCTCTTGGCCGTGTATTCGCTGTTGGTTATCTTAGATTTCAAGTTCTTTACTCCCCTGCAGATAATTCTCGGTTCCGGGGGTAGAATTTCTTGTAGTATGGGATCCTCACATAATATTGGCCAGAATTTTTTAATGATTTTTCTGAATTCTCTGTCTTGCTGGCTGTAGGAAAAAATGATGGGCATGGTGGTGTAGTCAAGGCTTTTGGTGATTTTATTTTTATATTTAAGGCATTCATTTCTATCCATAAGTGCGATTTCGTTTTTTGTTGATTCCAAAATTCTTTCGTCGTAACCCTTTTCTGAAAATTGTGTTTTCAGCCTGTCTGCTTGGATGTTGAAATCGCTTTCTTTGGAGCAGTTCCTCTTGATTCTTATGAACTGGCTTTTTGGAATTCCTTCTAGCCACCTCCTGAGATGGCAGCTGTCCCGGTGTATATAACTATTTGTATCTACTTTTTTGAAGTAGGTCTTGGTGTATAGCTTGTTCCCTTCCGAAAAGATGGTTAAATCGAGGTAGTCTATAGTATTTCGGTCCCATGTGCTTTCTAACTGGATGTTAGGGTCTTTGGTGTTAAGTTGGTTCAAAAACGTAACGAGTTCTTCCTCTCCTCCCTTCCGAACTTTACTCCAACCATTCTCCAAGCTTATAAGTACAATACTCGTCAACGCAGGTCTCCAACCAGCTTCAATCAATACACTGAAGCCATTTTCCCCAACTAAATACGTCTCCTAAACCCTAAAGAGCTAAGTACCTCCGGGCAACCTAGATATTAGAACACATCACATAAGTTTTATCCCATATTTATAGGGAGAAACTTCTGCCTCCATAAAGACTTCTAGCCGCAGCCCCCAACAAACAAGCCATCACTCCCCCCCCCTCTCATAAGTCTGACAAACGAGAACATCTCCGCTAGAATGTCATTATTTTTTCCACCACACCCTCGTTTTGTCCGCAACCTGGATATCAAAATACACAATAGAAGTGCCCCAGACTTATAGGGAGGAAATTCCACCTCCAAAAGAATTTTCAGCCGCAGCCCCCAACGAACGAGCCATCGCTCCCCCCCCCCCTCTCATAAGTCTGACCAACAAGAACATCTCCGCCGGAATGTGCATTTATTTCTTCCATTACACCTTTGTACTGTCCTCTCCTCGTCTAAACATTCCCACCGATTATAAGTGTTTACTGCAAAACCAATGTATTTATACTGTACCAAAGACTCTTCTTAACTATGGGATCCTACCCCATATCAAATCCGCCTACCGCTGAGTCCATCAAACCAAAAAGCGAAGAGAAAAAGGAGCAGAATTCCCCTCTTTTGATCCAATACAGCGCTGGTAACATTCCAGAATAGCGCAGAAACTGAAACCAACTCCCTGATTGGAGGACTCTGACCATGTGACTCGCCAACCAATGGAAACAGAACGCCTGCCACGACACGCAGGCGCAATAAGCGGCAAATTCAAAAACGAAAGTAAAAATTTTTTAATTCCGAGAATTATCTGCAGGGGAGTAAAGAACTTGAAATCTAAGATAACCAACAGCGAATACACGGCCAAGAGAACACAAAACCTAAATAACCCATTTAAACAGAATACGGGTTTTTTCGGCTGCGGAAACTGCATAAGCTGCAGAAGCACGGGCAACAGCAAAAGACATATATCCACTGTCGACAATAGAAGAGGCAAATGGAAAATAAAAGATATCCTCACATGCTTTACCCCGAACGTCATTTACCTTCTCATTTGCCCATGTGGGCTAAAGTACATCGGGAGAACAACAAGAGCTTTGGGAATCAGAATTAGGGAACATGTGAGGAATATCGAGAAAGGCATGGAAACACACAGCGTCCCGGCACACTTTAAGAAATCTCACAATTGTAATCCAAGAAATTTGCAATTCATGGCAATCAAAAAGATCAGAAACAACAAAAGAGGAGGAGACATGGCTAGAAAGATAGGCCAAGAAGAGATGAAGTGTGTTTATGAATTCGACACACTTCATCCCGCTGGCCTAAATATGGAGTTCGAATTGTGCCACTTCCTCTGAAACATCCCAGTCTCATACCTTAACAACACAGTCCCAACCACGTCACCTACAAGGGCACCCGAAATGCCAATTGTCTACAACAGACCCTCTATCAACAGAGAACATTTCCACGCACACATGTAAATATTCCGAACTTTACTCCAACCATTCTCCAAGCTTATAAGTACAATACTCGTCAACGCAGGTCTCCAACCAGCTTCAATCAATACGCTGAAGCCATTTTCCCCAACTAAATACGTCTCCTAAACCCTAAAGAGCCATCGCTCCCCCCCCCCCTCTCATAAGTCTGACCAACAAGAACATCTCCGCCGGAATGTGCATTTATTTCTTCCATTACACCTTTGTACTGTCCTCTCCTCGTCTAAACATTCCCACCGATTATAAGTGTTTACTGCAAAACCAATGTATTTATACTGTACCAAAGACTCTTCTTAACTATGGGATCCTACCCCATATCAAATCCGCCTACCGCTGAGTCCATCAAACCAAAAAGCGAAGAGAAAAAGGAGCAGAATTCCCCTCTTTTGATCCAATACAGCGCTGGTAACATTCCAGAATAGCGCAGAAACTGAAACCAACTCCCTGATTGGAGGACTCTGACCATGTGACTCGCCAACCAATGGAAACAGAACGCCTGCCACGACACGCAGGCGCAATAAGCGGCAAATTCAAAAACGAAAGTAAAAATTTTTTTACCAAACCGTGTATAAAAGAAGGACAAGGTCTTAGAGGGGTCATCCAGCTGAAGAGGCCATATTGTATTGGCGAAACGCGTCCTGGACCCCCCCATCAGACCTTATTTACCCAGCTGTTAATTTATTTTATTTCCACTGTTATTTTGTTTTATTCTGTTCATTAAAAACTTTTTACCCCCTATCCTGCATCCTGATTCCTTTGGAAGCCCGGCTTATTCCTCACCAGGCAGAATCCGGCTACAACACCTGCCAGGACTCCAGCCAGGCAGAGGTAACAAGGAACCCGAGGCGAGGAACCGAACAGCAGCAGGAAAGAAGGGATTCTGGCCGCCTTTACGGGCTAGAAGGGCACTATCGAGTGAGCGTGGTTATTACACCGGCTCAGGACCATGTGAGTGGACCAAGTTTTTTCTACTTTATACCCCACCACCCCAACGATAAAACACCATCCGGCGTTTTCTCTTTCTTTTCCCTTAAGATTTCGCTCGAGTAAGAAGAAAAGAAGAGAGTCAGAACCTCACCCTCTCTTCATTTCCTTCATCCTATCAAATACCACCTTTTGACCACAAGGTGGCAGCAGAGGACAAGGAATGAATGCATTTCTTCAAGATGCGAACCTAAAACTTTGCTAACAGGGCTTCTCTTTAATAAGAGGAGACACTACACAAACTGAGTTATTTTAAACTTTCCTTTGACCTTATTCTTTTAAGACATCATAAAGAAAATACGTCCCATTTTTTCTTTCATTTTATTTCTTTCATTTTGTTCCATACCCTCTCCATGTGTTTCGCGTCGGATAGAGTGTGAGAATAGCTACGCACCTATCCATTTATTTCTGATGCACAGTTTATATACTCTGTATGAACTATACGTGCCATTTAAACTGCATTTACTCTGAATACTACGTGAATTTTTCTTTGTATTACCTCTGAACAGTACGTGTTATACATTACACACACTCGGAGCAAACATATCCAGAACACATTCTCTGGAAATATACAAGAAGCGGCAAAGTGCAGTACACAACATCCCAGGGGTTATCCCTAGCTAGAGTACACCACAATACTCAAGCATATAAATTCAATATCTCCCCAGACAGGGAAACCACAAAGTGCAGCGCCCATCCAGGATCATTCCACCCTTTCTTCACATTTACCCAGGTAGACCTAGGCACTACCATTTGATCCTAAGAAGGCAGCAGCATAATAATCCTAGAGACAGGCGCCGACTGTAGAATACCCCCTTTTTCTTCACTTCTTTATACTTATTGTTATCCTTTAGTTTCAGATTTGCTAGAAAAATTCATAACGTGTGAGTTGGAAACAACTCCGCAAAATAAATTTGGCTTGAGGTAGGCAGCTGAGCTAACGCTTTAATGGTAATTTTAATAAACTTAAAACCTCTGTTCCCTTTGCAAAGTGTGATAGAAACAGGAATAAAGATTTTTTCTTTTTTACAGTATGTACAGCTAACATTCAATTCTTATTCAGTTCTTTGAATATGTCTTTCTATCGAACTGAGTTCGCTTCTATACTAAAGGGGTTATTCACAAAGAACTGAAATTTCAGCGATTTGTACTTCGGAGCACTCTCGGCGATTAAATTTTGCCAATCCTTCGGTGAATTCAGTATTCGCCGCACGGTTACCGTAGTGCACCGAAGATGTAATCACCGAACTGACCGCTGAAGACCGCTGAACACCGCCGACCTGCAGGGGAAAAAAAATTGTAACGCTGCTATTTGTCTAATTGGTGTTTAACCACTTCAATGCGGAGGACGCGCTGAGCGCATCCTCCGCATTACCGCTGCTGTGCGGAGGACGCCTCGAGCGCGTCCTCCCATTGGGGTCAGCGTTCGGCTGGGTTCCGGCCGATCGCTGGCCCCCCCGGTGCGGGCTGACATCCTCGATGTCAGCCGCGCATCCGGAACCGCAGCCGCTGGAATTAGGTGTCATCGCGGCAGCGCGATGACACCTAATTCAGGCGCCCCCCCCCGCATGTGCGGAGGGGGCGCCTGAAAGGGAGGGGGGGAGGTCCTTCGGACCTCTCTCCCTCCCGATCGGCGGCTCTGCAGGGGTTAACCCAGGCACCATTTGGAAGGGCACAGCCTGCCCTTCCAAATGGTGCCTGGCATTAACACCTGGGGAGCTGGATCGCGAATCGGCGCTGAAAAGCGCCGGTTCGCGATCCTTTCCCAGAGCTGGCCGACATCTTGGATGTCGGCCAAGCCTCCGGGAACTCCCCCTGAGGACTGGCGTCATCGTGCGTAGCACGATGACGCCAGTCCTAGAGTTAACCCCTAACTGCCACCAACGGTGGAGATAGGGAGTTCCAATGAACTCCCTATCTCCTGATCCGTGGCAGCTAGGGGTTAATGTTTGGTATGGTTGGATCGGCCAGAGCATGGCCGTTCCAACGATACCAAACACTACAGTGAAAAAAGTTTTTTAAAAAAAATTAAAATTAAAATTAAAAATAAAAATATATTTTAAAACAAAATTATAAAAAAAATAAATAAACATTTTCTTTTCTTTTTTTTGGTTTGTTAATGCAGCAATATTGTTCCCATTTCAATTATAATGTGAACAATGATGCTGCACTAACGATTTTTGTATGCGGTGCGTTTGTTAAAAATCGCGTAATTTTCCCCCAAAAAAAATGTAACGAGTCCCCATCTCTAATTTTTTTAACAAGCGCACCCCATACAAAATATAACCGCAATTGCTCGCATGTTAAAATGTGAAAAAAAACACTTTACACGTTGTAAATATTGAAAATACATATTTTATTGCATTTTTTGTTATATTATACAGACATGACATAACGTATACATATAATAATAACATATTATGAATCTACCGAGTCTGACGGAAAGAACGATGTATAATATGTCTGGGTAATATACTAAAATAAGCCTTCAAAACACGTTTAAACATGATGAGCAAAACCGGTAAAAATGACCTCAGCACAGAGGCGGGAAAAGCCTCAGCAGCGAAAGGGTTAAACCAATAAAATGTATAAAAATGTGTCTACATAATAAAAAGGTGTTTTAAAAACGAATGTGAATGCTAAATGTTACATGTTTATTTGGTGCATTCTATATTGAGGTATATTAAAAACGATCTCTTAAGGGATTCTAGACTGGGGGAAGATTTGATGGTGTCTGGGAGGTTATTCCATAATTGCGGTGCTCTGTAGAAAAATTATGATCGAGCCACTTTCTTTTTATATTGTGGTATTGCAAGTAAAGTGCAAGTCCTGGATCGGAGGTTATAGGATGAGGGAACTGCTGGGGGAAGCAGTCTATTCAGGTATGGTGGTAGCTTCCCAGAAAAGCTCTTAAACACCAGGTTGGAAAGGTGAAGGGTGCGTCTAGAGTCCAGCGACGGCCAGTTTAGCTCTTTTAACATGTCACAATGGTGGGTCATGTAGTTACATTGTAGCACAAAGCGGCAGAATGAGTTACACAATGTAACACAGTGTGTATAAATAAATCAACAAGTGATTGACACGTATAAGAGAATATGTATATTCTGTGCTGGTATATGTTCTCTGTATGCAGGGATAAAACAAATAACAGTGCATCACTGTATATCTGAAACTACCAAGACTATTGTCAGAAGCCGCGACTCACGTTTCTATGAGGCCTAAATCAACAGGCTCGGCTGTTAGATAGACACATGTACAATCAACCAGGTGTGAAGGTGTTTGGTAAATGATCTGCAAGGGTGGGCTTTGGTTATCAACAACAGCCGTTCAGTCCCCCCCCCTTCCCAGTGGAAGCCATGAGTATTAGTATTACTTCTGATTGTAAGAAAGTCTCCAGGAAGGGAACAAACAGGGCCTATAGCTGGCCGCCTGCTGTGTGCCATTGGTGATATCAAAAGCACCTGGGAGTGAACCTTAAATATTTCATTACTGTTTAAAATAAATGTTAGTAAATGTAAGTTAAACTATTTTAAGTAATTATTGATTTATTGTATTTACAAAAGAACTGCCTTATATAAATCAAAGTAACATTAGTTAAAATTTTAATTCATTTACTTTAAATTGCTAAACTTTATTTAATTTAAAGTAAACATATTACTTGAATGTAAAAAAATATAGCTTTTTAATAAATATATGTAAATGCACAGAAAAATATTTAAAAATTTTAAAGACTCTATAAAAAATTATACACAAACAAAATTGCAGAACGGCACCGTCAAAACACTCTCTTACAGGCTAACCGCTTTTATCCGAAAAAACGTATTGAGTCCCTACGTATCTCACAGTTCCCGAGGGCGGCCCGTAACAACTCTGTGGAATCTTCCCGTGGACAATTATAATACATTTATGATCAATTTTTACAGCGGGGAGATAAGAAACCGGTTTTGGATCGTGCATTGCAGCAGACACAAATGAAGTTCGGGGAACCAGGGACCATGAGTGACAGGAAGTCCAATGGATTGAACAGATTGGTTTTTCCCTCTTTTAATACCCATTCTGCAAAATTGGCAAAATGTATTAGACAAAATTGGAATATCATACAGGCTGATCAAAAGTTACTGACAGAATCTGCATCTGCTCCTCTTATCATCTATAAAAGGAATAGGAACTTAAGGGACTTTTTGATACCCACTGACCAATATTCATGTACAGTGTAAATAATACATTCTCTACAGCCTCTCTCTTTGTATCAGTGTGCCTCTGCATAACACCACACACACAGACATGGGAAATAATGAAGATAAATAGCACTTACATGGAGTGTCCTTTATATCGTCTCTCTGCTAGTGGAGGCTCTTATCGCTGGTCTGAAACCTCAGCCAGACAAGCCTCAACATCCACGTCCTGCTTTTGCCACTTCTTCACCCTGTCTATCCAGATGATGCATTCTTCTCTGGTGGACCTCCCGATACAAAACAGGTAGATTTGGCTTGCCGTTAAGCAGCCGAGGGCGAGGACAGAAACCAGGGAAAGGATGAGTGTAGCGCTTGCCACAATCAGGATAAACCATGCTGCAGTCTCCAGAGGGAGTAGCAGGAGGACACTGCTGCTGCCGGCATTCATGAGCATTGGTATGAGCTCCGAAAATGTGCCAGCTCCTCGTATCTGCGGCAGCACAAAATCCGCCAGGATGATATACGAGGACATGACGGAAAGCTGCACCACGATCAAGAAGCCGGTGAGGGCGCAGTTAAAGAAGAAGCGGTAGTTGCGTGCGCCCACGCAGTTGTTTAGCCAGGGGCAGTGGTGATCGTGGGCCTCGACGTCCTTGTTACAACTTTTGCAGTGAAAGGTGCTTCCTACAAGGCGTTGGAGGCGCTCAATACGAACACTGTGAGTCTCGTGATCCCATCTGATCTTTAGCGGGTTCAGAATGCTGTATTCAGTCTCACCGCACGAGGGGTCCACGGACACCACCAGAATGTGGCATATGAAATTGGTGGGGAATAGAAAGCCCAGACAGAATAAGCTCACCGTCTGCCAGGGCTCAGGAAGCACGGGGATCAGTATCCAGAATGCAGAGACCCCGGCCATGAAGAATAGAATCCAGATGAGGCATTGCAGAGGGTTTGTGGGCAACTGCCAGCCATTCCTCCGTACCCGTCTCTGTGGCACACTGGAAGCCATGGTATCCACAGCCAGCGGCCACAAAGAGGCACAATGCCTTGATGATCCTGAAGTCTTGAGTGTAGATTTCTATCGCAGTAAAGTACAAAGTGTCGCTCTATCAGCATAAACTAATAGCTCTGAGCTCTTACACTCTCCCTCAGCTATTTATAGGCCACGTGTCATAAGACAGAACTGTGATGTCACAATGCCTGTTTACATGATTGTAAGGTTCTAGAGCAGGGTCCTCTCTCCTACTGTTCTGTGTTTGTAATGTGTATGTATATTTGTTATTCTGTCTCTCCCATTGTACAGCACTACGGAACTTGTTGGCGTTTTATAAATGCTTGTTACTGTAACATGGTGAGCTGCCTTCAATCAGAATGCTTACAGGTTGCAGACATGACATTTTTCATAGTTGGGAATGTGGAAAAAAAAGAACCTGATTTTCCCTTCAAACAAACATATTTCTCCTCAGTCAGGCAAATAATCCTCTGGTGATCTCGGCCGCGTCATTCCACACGCTATATAATGTCACAGCGTTTTGGCATTTGGAAGCGTACCCATGGGAACCATTAATTCTAATCTTGAATGTAATCCACTTTAAGAATACAGCTAAGGCTGGCGTCAGACGAACGCAGTGATCACGTCCGTGTCGGTGCACAGTTCAACGCCCGTCGTAGCATAGACTCATGAGCAATAGAGACCCACACACGAAGTACGTGTGCACCGAACTGCGCACGCACGTGGCAAACGGACGCAAGTTAGGCAAGAACGTAAAACCGCTGGACGGACGTGCAGAGTGCGCCACGTCCGCGTAGCGTTCTGTTCGAGTCATGAGATGTCAGACGCAGCGCATTTGTGACGTCCAGCACCTTGACGCACAAAAAGGCTTTTCATATCATTTTTTACTTTTTATCATTTTTCATATTCATTTTATTTCCCATAGTTCCCTTTTCTTCTACGTCCGTCAAGAAATACGGACCGTGTGGTGTCTACAGTATCGTACGTCTGTACGTTATGCACGCACGCAGAGTGCGCTCAGACTGCGTTCATCTGACATTAGCCTTAATGTACAGTATGTAGCAAACATAAAGTGACTCTTTGGCAGTGGCGTAGCGTGAGGGGGGCCTCGGGGGCGGTGGTCCCAGGCACAATTTTCGAGGGGGGGGCGCAAAATTTCAAAAGAAATTTGCGCCCCTGCTCGGTTCCCTCACACGGCCCTCCCATTGGTTGTGCGAGTCATGTGACAACGCGAGGAGGGGACAGGCAGATGTAGGAAATCTCTCTGGCTGGTCTGGGGGGACATGTGACTCCTCATCTCACTACAGTGCACCACGTGGGCTCTGAGGAGCGTGAGACGTCTGCACTGAGTGAGAGGGTGTGAGTGGCTGCAGGAGGAACCCAGAGAAGGAGGGAGCCGCCTGTAACTGCTGGCACCTTCCCCTCCCTGCACTGAGCTCTAATCCTCCACTTTCAGACTCAGCCAGGATTACTTGGCAGGTGAGAGAAAAGACCAAGAGGTCTTGTGAGTGACCCAGCTGTCAGTGATTTGTTATTTATTTTGTGTGCCCCCCCCCCGCTGCTCCCCCTTCTCCACCTCCTGCAAGCACAGAGTTCCTCACCCTGCACTGTCAATTCTGCAGAAATCACTGAGAAGGTTGGGGGGGGGCAGTTGTAGGAGCCATATTATTCATTAGGTTAAAAGTCCTTGTCTGGTCCCTCAGTATACAGGCACTGTATGAAAGCTGGGAGTTCAGGCATCACGATAAGCCCCCCCCCCCCCCATACACAAGGTATCACTTTCAGGAGCCTGCTCTGAAAAGCAGGTAAAACATAGAGGTGTCTGGGTGAGATACTTCATAGCAGGTGAGTGTGAGAGTGACAGCTGCTGAGGTTAGAGATAAATGGCAGGTGACCATGGGATTAAAAGACAGCAATGTGTGGCTTGTGTCAGACATTTTTTCTGCTTTACATAGGAGTGTGAGAGAGTTTCTGTGCATGAATGAGCTTATCACAGTGTTTGTGTATGAGTTTGTGTTAGTGTGTGTGTTCATGAGCAGGTCTCTCTAAATGAAATTGTTTGCATCATGTGAGAAGAAAGTCTGGTATTGTCGTTTACGTTTTGGGTTTATCCATTCCTGTTGCACCTGAATGTTTTTCATCTGCATACATGCCTTTATGTGTGTTTGTTTGCTTCTGCCTTTGTCTGTACATATGACTGTCTCTATATGGTTATATTTTGTCAGTATGTATATAATGGTGTCTGCTTTGAAATAAATATTTGTCAGTGCATTCTGTGTCAGAGTGTGTGTCTGTATGCTTACCTGTAAAGAAATGTGTCTGATTTAGTGTCTGCTCATCGATGGATTTTCTAGGATTGTCACTATGCTTTGCATCATGCATGTGACATATTCAAAAAATAAGAATACACTACTTAGTAGGTATAGATTGATTTCAAGGGGTAGAGCAGGGGTAGGAGTAGGATTATAGACAAATTGGCTGTAGATGAGATACATTCGGAGCCTAGTAACAGCTCTTTGTGAGGTTCAGGTACACAAGGATGGTGTTTAAAGTCTACAAAGATAGGGCAGGTCAGTGACCAATGTATTAAGGTGATGAGACAAAAGGGACTAGGGAGACTCCAGTGTTAAAGGATTTGCTTTGCACCTGCAAAATCATTTAATACAAAAATAATATATTAAAAACCCTATACTCTCCTCTTGTCCCACAATAGAGGATGGTGTGATCTGGTACTTGTGCTTCCTGAAAGAAGCAGGAAACTGGGAAAAAATATTCCCTAGTATCTCTCTGGTGACCATGACTGAACGCAACTCCAGTTACAGAAGTTCACGGAAATCTGTAAGTTATGTCAGCGGCAGCGCTCAGTGTCACCATCAGTATGGATAACGACACACAGTGCCATCATCCGCAGCTTCCTAATACAGGTTCAGCCAGAGTGTGGGAAATTTAGGGAGTTGCGTCACTTTTTTTTTTTACT
This sequence comes from Leptobrachium leishanense, assembly GCA_009667805.1. NCBI lineage: Eukaryota > Metazoa > Chordata > Amphibia > Anura > Megophryidae > Leptobrachium > Leptobrachium leishanense. The sequence continues at coordinate 14,060 of RXON01002120.1, read as the reverse complement.
TGACCCCTGTGAAAGACACATGAATTGGAGCTAAAAGGGAAACATTTTGGGAAAATGGTTACAGGGGGACACATAAAGGAAGGTGGAGGTACAGGGGGATATAAGGGTTCTGTATCTTAATATTTATTTTTTATGTTTGTATATTTCATTTATTGTATTAATATTTACATTATTTTAATATATAATTGTGAGTTTTATTGCTGTGCAGCTCTGTGATACGCTCATACACACCGCACATTACTGTGTTTTATTGCTGTAGAGTCGACATTGTAGACCTGGAGGGGTCGAGTGCGTGGGGGGCGCAATTCTTGCCTTGCCCCGGGCGCTGACAACCCACGCTACGCCACTGCTCGTTGGGCAATATTTAACCATAGTTCAAAGATGATGAGGGAAAGGCATTCAGGTGGGAGTGAGCTTTATCGTATTTTGGCTCAAATGTGTCTATTGCGATGAAATTATAAAGCTCAAAAAAGCCACAAACTTGATAAAATACATATTAAAATAAAAATATTATTGAACTTTTCGACTTTTCTCCTGCTGTCCTTTTCCGGTTGATAATCATGGAGTCCAAGTATCGCAATCACGAATATATATATATTTAATTAATCAGTTATGTTCTGTTTTAAAACATGTCTCCCTGAAGTGACTCATGATGCTGCGCATACATTTGTTCTCTCGTTTACTTACAAGGTCCCTTAAATGTATAATTTAATTAAATTTATTCGTGGCTGTTACAGATTCCAAGATTTTAGAATTTTTCAAAATGTGAGACAAAGAACATACAGCTGTGTACATGGTGAAAAGTGCAGAGCTCCCAAAAATGCACCCAAAACAGAAAGCATTAATCAGAAATAGATCCACGTTAGTCATAATTGTCAATCAATATTCAGTATATTTTATTTATTTGTTTATAAAGGATTTTACCAGGAGGAATACATTGAGTTTTCTCTCGTTTTCAACTATGTCCTGGGTTCTAGAACATTGAAGATTTACAGTAGGTACAGAAATACAAAGTAATAAAATGCAAGATTTTACAAATAAAATACAAATATACAGATCCCCATTTCTGACATCATCATCATCCACACGCACGAGGACTCCAGCGGCCAGGGGGAAGTCCTGCAGCGAGGGCTGACATCCAAGATGTCAGCTTGCTTTGGATGGATTCTGAGATCGGAGCTGATCTCCGAGGTCAAGATGATGCATTGAGTGAGCGTATCCTACGTATAGCAGGGGGAAACCAGAGAACACGCTCAGTGTGTCGTCTGCAGCAATTTGTCAATTACGTCAATTTGCCGTACTTCAGGGACTCTGTGGCGAATGCTGATTTCACTGCAGGGTTGGCGAATTTAACTCCCCGAATTGCGGCAAACGAGAGAGCACCGAAGTGTAGATGACATTTCGGTGCTTTCTAAATAATCCTGTAGGGGTTGTTTTTTAATGGGGAATGATGACTTAGCAATTCTAGCCTCACAAAGCATATTTTGGAAAGAGGAGAACCCCCCTTTCTAATGAGGGGGTCGCACTCAGTGGTGACTCCCAAGAGATCACAGCAGGAATAACAAAACTTTAATAGTATCTCGTGCTTAAAAGTCTAATTCAGGAGGGTGGGTATCCTCTCTGCGGCCCCCCATAATACACAAAAGTTACAGTTACAAGTTTTTATAAAGCGCCAACAAGTTCTGTAGCGCTGTACAGTGGGAGGCAGAACAACAAACAAACTTACAGGTTAAACACACAGTACAGTAGGTGAGAGTACCCTGCTCAAGAGCTTACAATCTAAGAGGATAGGGGTTGACAGAGGGGGAATAGGGAGTGAGATGATAGGCTTCTCTAAAGTAATGTGTCTTCAGAGACTTCTTGAAGGATTGGAGAGACGGCATCTTTTATTTCAAAGTATTTTCCTGCCCTTTTAAATAACTGTCACTGTCTCATTTCAGCTGCCAGATTATCACAACAATTTGATTGCAAAATTATAAATCTAATAGGGTTCTAGGTAATTTAAAAGGGCGCTTATCACATCCTCCTTAACCCCATTCACTACCGATATCCCTATCTTGGACTTCAGAGGCATCATCTGCTGCCCCGATATAGAGTTATCTTGATATGCTGATCTGCAGCCCAAAGACAAATGAGATTTGTTGGCTGCAAATGAATTCCGCTAGCTTTTGGGCTGCAGAAGGTACCCCCAAAGTTTTCGCCCTGTGGACATAATGCTCACAGAGCTAAAACTGTAAAATCAGCTACTGAAAGCTCTGAAATATTGGGCTTTCAACAGCTGATGCAGGGAGAAATAGAAGAAAATACACCAGCCACTCAAACGGCTGTAACTCAATTTGGCAGTAGATGGTGCCATCTACTGGCCAAAATAGGATATTTATAGTGAGACATACAAATATTTCTTACTTTATAATTAAAAATGATCTTGCAAAACCTACTGGTTTCTGCCAATGTTTTTTTGGAAAATCACTTAGTGATTATGTTTGTCCATCGTATTCGATGAGGACCTTGACATCTAGCAATTTGTGGGTTGTCCACGGTGCATCCGCAGATGGCTGATGAGGCCTATTCGAGCACGAAATGTTCTGCCACACGTCGAGCAGACATGTGTGGATACCCCTGTTGCAACATTTGCAGTTCTGGCTTTGCGAAGTGCTCGCTTCTCTTGTGCTATGGTTGCTCTTCTGTCCTCAAATATCTGGCAGCCTTGGAGGATCAGAGTGCGCCATGTCGATCGATCTTGTGCCACGATTTCCCAGGAGGTGATATCAATATCCATGGACTTGAAGGAGGCTTTCAGTGTATCTTTGTATCGCTTCCTTTGTCCCCCGTGTGACCGCTTTCCTTGAGACAGCTCACCGTAGAGGAGCTGTTTAGGGATGCGATGACCGGGCATCCTTGCAACATGACCTGCCCAGCGTGTCTGGGCTTTCATCAGCAGGGTGTAAACTGATGGCAGGCCTACTCTGGAAAGGACTTCTTGTCTGGCACCTTATCCTGCCACCGGATCCTAAGAAGTCTGCGGAGGCATGTCATGTGGAAGCGATTCAGTTGCCTAGCAGGCCTCCTGTATACAGTCCAGGTCTCACTGGCATACATCAGGGTAGTTAACACTACTGCTTGGTAGACTTTGAGCTTTGTATCAAGGCTTATTCCACGGCGGTCCCATACATTGGTCAATAGTCTGCCAAATGCAAAGCTTGCCTTGGCTACTTTGCAGTTGACCTCAATGTCAATTGTCACTGCGTGGGAAAGGGTGCTGCCTAGGTATGTAAATTGGTCCACTGCTTGCAGCTTTTGTCCCTTCACTGTGATGGTGGGCTCTTGATGTTGGGCTTTCGGAGCTAGCTGATGCATCACCTCGGTCTTTTTTGTGTTAATAAGAAGGCCGAAGTTGCCGCATGCTGCTGAGAATTTGTCCACACTGGCTTGCATTTCCTGCTCTGATCCAGCATTCAGGGCACAGTCATCAGCAAAAAGGAAGTCTCGTAGCACAGTCTCCTTTACCTTTGTGACAGCCTGGAGTCTACGCAGGTTGAACAGTTTCCCATCGGTCCTTTATCTCAGGCTAACTCCCAAGGAAGTGTTCTGGAAGGCTTCTGACAGCATAGCTGAAAATGCGTCACAGACCTTCGCGACTGATGGTGTCAAAAGCCTTGGTGAGATCTACAAAGGTGGTATACAATTCCCGATTCTGTTCTTGACACTTCTCTTGGAGCTGTCGGGCTGCAAAGATCATGTCCACAGTGCCGCACTCTTTGTGGAAGCCGCACTGTGTCTCTGGTAATAAACCCTGTTCCAGGTGGTCAGTCAGGCGGTTCAGCAATACTCGTGCAAGGATCTTGCCTGCGATGGAAAGCAGTGATATTCCTTTGTGATTATCGCAGACTTGTCGATTTCCTTTCCTCTTATATAGATGTACGATGGACGCATCTTTAAATTCCAGAGGAAGAGATCCTTGATTCCAGAAAGACTGGAACAGCAGACTGAGTTTGTCGAGAAGCACTGTACCGCCATCCTTGTAGGCTTCCGCTGGAATCGCATCAGATCCTGGGGCCTTGCCACTAGACAGCTGGCTGATGGCCTGTTGGGTTTCAGTATTTGTTGGTGGAGCATCCAGGCTGCGGTTGATATCCACCTGAGGCATTCTGTCGATCGCCTCGTTGTTAATGGAAGATGACTGTTCAGTACAAATTGGAAGTGTTCAGCCCACCGCTGTAGAATCCGAGTCTTCTCAGTAATGAGAGTTACGCCATCTAAGTGTAACAGAGGGAAGCTCCCTGATGGTTGAGGTCCGTACAAGGATCTAAGGGCTTCGTAGAACCGTTGGGCATCGTTTCTATCAGCAAATTTCTGAATTTCATCTGCTTTGGCACTCAGCCAAGAGTCCTGCATCTTACCAAGCTTGCTCTGTACGGTCCTGCGAGTGTTGCTGAAGGCATTTTTCTTGGCTATTGATGACGGGTCGTTCTGATAAGCACGATGAAGGCAGTGCTTCTCAGCAAGTAGGGCCTTGATCTCATCATCATTTTCGTCAAACCAGTCCTGCTGTTTCCTGTGTGAGGGTCCAAGAACCTTTAGTGCAGAAGAGTGCACAATATCCCTGAAACTTTCCCAATCCTTCTCAGCATTTCCTTCTAATTACAGCTCTGAGAGTTGGTTGTCAAGATCTTCTGCTAGTGAAGTTGCTGTATTGGGGTTCCTCAGTTTCCTGATGTTAATCCATTTCATCACAACTTTGTTTCTCTGCGGACGTCTCTTTGGCTTGATGTAAAAGGTTAATTTGGAGATAGTAAGTCTATGGTCAGTCCAACAGTCGGCACTCGGCATGGCCCTGGTCACCCTTACATCCTGTCTGTCTTTCCTCCGCACGATGACATAGTCAATAAGATGCCAGTGCTTCGAACGCGGATGCATCCAGGACGTCTTTTTGCAATTGGGCAGGCGAAAGATGGTATTGGTGATGGTTAGATCATGAACTGCACATGTCTTCAGTAGTAATAGACCATTGCTATTACATTTGCCGATTCCGTTTTTTCCAATGACGCCATCCCAGGCGGAGTGATCAGATCCTACTCTCGCGTTGAAATCGCCAAGTAGAATCAGCCTGTCAGTGCGCTTCACGGATGAAAGTAGGGCATCGGGATCTTCATAAAACTTGTCTTTTACTTCAACCGGATTCATCATTGTGGGTGCGTAGGCGCTGATCAGTGTGGCTTGTTTTCCTCTCGGTAGTGGGAGATTCAGTGTCATGAGTCGGTCGTTCACCCTCTTGGGAAGACTGGCAAGTGTGCGGACAAGGTGATTCTTAACCGCAAAGCCAACTCCAGATGTACGGTGTTCATTACTGCTGCGACCACACCATAAGAATGTATAACCGCCTCCTATTTCTGTGAGCTGACCTTCGTTAGCTAGACGAGTTTCACACAGTGCCGCGACATCAATGTTAAATCGTGCGAGCTCTCTGGCGACCAAGGCTGTTCTTTCTGGTCGATCTGCTGAGGGGTTGTCTTGAAGCGTGCGTACGTTCCAAGTGCCAATAGTGAGGGGTATCACTATTTTATGTTTACTTTTTAATTTTGTTATTCAACCGCATAAAATTGGGATCCCCTCCAGCCGCGGTAAACTGGCCAGGGTTCTGTGAAGCAACAATGTTTAGGGCACCTTTTCTAGCCCCTTCCTCTGGCTACGGAGGTGAGCAGTGTGGTCCTATAAGGGGCGCGGGGGTGAGGAAGAGGTGCACATAGTCGGCCTCACTCTCTCTTCCCAGATTCCATCTTGCTCCAATGACAGGTCAATAGCCGAGACAGTTGGAGATGGGCTGGGCGCAGTGGTTGACCAGGGTGCCCTTCGTGTCTTGCCATGCTCTTAGCGTACCACATCACTTGCAGAGAACAACTTCATGATCGTTGACCTATTGTAGTAGGTTCATCCATTCAATCCGCTGGAATCTGTCTTCACATGCTCGGGATAGACAAGTCCCTAATCTCACCGAAGGTCGATGACCCAACGGCTACTCTCTACCTGGTTTAGCCAGCCTGTCGAAGCTGTTGCCCGGGGTGTGGCCGCTGTGTATGCTACAGCTACTAGGAGCCACAGGTGAGAGCTGAGCGACAGGTGGGGACTAAAGGTGGACGAGCTGTCCTAAAAGGACACAACCAGCCCTACACCAGAGGTGCTACCCCTCCCTGTACACCCCATCCCATCCCAATCCCAGCCACTTAGTAGTGAAGGATTTAAAGAAATATCTCATATTATCCCTTATTTGAAAGACGGTTTTCACACCATTCAAATGAGGGTTTTCATTTTTGTAGGGCTAGTACTGATTAAAATTTTCGTGTTCGATTAATCAAATTTTTTTTAATTGATTAATTTAGATTAATTATAACGAACATACAGATCCAACTATTTTTAGCTGATCTGCTTGGGTCCTGGGTCTTGGCCCTGGGTCTGGGTCATGGCCCTTGGGTCTGGGTCTTGGGCCCTGGGTCTGGGTCTTGGGGTCTGGGCCCTGGGTCTTGTCTCGGGCCTGGTGCGTGTGCCTGGGGTCTGGGCCCCCCTGCTGGGGTTTGGCTGGGTCCGAGGCTGGACTGAAGACAGGCAGCACCATACTCACCGCTCCTCCGCTGCCTTCTCGTCTGCCATCTTCCTGCGCCAGTCGCTGTGTGTGACGCGTGCGTCACACGCATTGCACACGTGACTGGAGGGCGGTGCCAAAGCAGCATGCTTTGCACGATGCTGTAGGGGTGTCCAGTGCCCCAGGAAGCCAGTACAGCTCAGGATTCAGACTCCTAGAGTCTGATACCAGAGCTGATGGGCCCCCCCTGAACAAAATAAATTTAATCGATCAAAAATTTTAACGATTAATCCTTTAATCGTTATTTCCCCAGTTCTTCATTTTTGTATAGCTTGCAAGTGACATACAGGTGTATTCAAAGAAAGGTGAAACTCAGGAGAATGACTGGAGAAGTGAAATTTCTAGATCAAGATAGCCAATCCAAAAAAATTCTCCTCCCATTTATCTCACTTTCCAAATCGGCTATTTGATCTAGATTATTCTCTTCTCCAGCCATTCTCCTGGTTTTCACCGTTCTCTGAATAACTTTGATAGTAGTAGCAAACACTCGTCCGTAACCACCAAATGAGTATCATAGGGATTTTGTGTTTGAGTTCATATATGACTTTTTATATGGGATAAATAAATTGCAGATGTCAAAATTAACGGTAAAACCAAGGGAGTGTAAAAATAGATAATATTGTGTACATTTCTATCTTGGGTGATTGTGGTAGATGCAGTTTTGTGATTGGTGTGTATTGTTTTTCATCAATATTTACTCTTCCAAGTTGTTTCGACAGACATGAGCGCCAATACAATGTTAAAATGGCATCTGTCAACCCTCTGGGAAATAAGATTTTTTTTTTTGTAGTTTTAAAATGTACCCAATGTTGTATATTTGACATTTTATCTAGGCTCTTTTTCTGTATAATTTATACGGTGGTGCAAATGGGTAAGATATGATCCAATTTTACCTTCGAAATATAAATAAATTTTGTTCACTCAATGAACATAGAATCCTAGGGCCCTATTACAATCTTCGCAAATGCGATTGCGCCGGCGCAAAAATGCATTAACGCGAGATGCAAAACCCTTTGCGCTGAACGTCTTATTACAATGTCAGCACAACAAACGCGCGTATACGTCTATCGCGGGTGAACCTGCACGAACGCTGCGCGAGCTTACTGTACGTCGCGCGTCCTATACTTAACATTGTAAGCGCAAATGCGTTTGCGCAGGTTCACCCGCGGTAGACGTTAACGCGCATTTTTTGACATTGTAATACGACGTTCTGCGCAAAGGGTTTTGCCCCTCTTGTTAATTCGTTTTTGCGCACACGTTAACGTCTGCACGAAGAATGTAATAGGGCCCAAAGTCTACTGGGTGAACTTGAATGTTATGTTAGTAATGTTACCTACAGGGTTATTCAAAGAGAATCGAAAAGTCACTGCACGTTCGGTGACTTTTCGTTCTCTTCAATTCGGTGCGATTTGGCAATCCCATTTCGGTGACCCTGCGGTGTATTCAGCAAACACCACTGTAAGGATATAGGGTCACCCAGCACGCAGACAAAACCCAGAAAGGCAAGAAAGAACCCTAAACTGAGAAGCTGGTCCTTAGGCTGGCCAGGTACTAATCTAAAATACACAGAAGTACAGATCAGGGACAGGAGAGATATCGTAGTATAAACAAGCCAGAGGTCGGTACACGAGGTAAACATATGCCAAGGGATAATACAGAAAACACAGTCAATATACAAGCCAGAAGTCAAACCAGAAAATCAATAAGCATAAGCTGTAGAAACGCGCTGAAGGCTAGAAAGAACCACGTCAGGGCTCAGAGCACAGACTGGAACTGATATTTAAAGGCCTAGATCCGTGACCAGGTGTGGCATACATAGTGGCCTGATTCAAAGACTGGCGCCCTCTCTGTTGGGAAGGCCGTACTGCAGGAGCAGTAGCAGGCATGACAACCACAGGGTCGCCTTAATGCAGGGAAAGGTCGCCGTAATACAGGGAAAAGTCGCGTTCGGTTACCTTTCGACAGCCATTTGGATCTTTTTGAATAACCCTGCTAGTCTTACAAAGTGCAGAAATTGGACATATTTGGTGGCACTGCCCTTTGGTTGCCCCGCTTTGGAAAAACATTTCTACATTAGCCTCAGAAGCACTGGGTCACCCGGTCGCAAATTCACCGGAGATCTTATTACTGGGAATGATACACCTTCCACGCCAGCACTTGAAAATGTTTTTTATTATAGTTTCCACAACAATGCTACTTCTGGCTAGAAACTGGAGGACTACTACAGTTCCGACGCTAAAACAACTTATTGCTCTATTAGACCAGTATCGAACATTTGACACCAAGGCAACTGCAGATTGTAGCCAACGTCCTCCCAAAAAAGATCCCTGGGCGATATGGGATATTCACAAGTTGTATAAGGCATGTGGCCTATGATGGGTCTTGTTGTACGGGGAAGGGATGGGCCCTTCCATAGTCCGTGAGAAGCCTCTGAGACCCTCCTCTTTTCCTTTATATGCCTCATTCGTTCGATGTTAACAGAATGATTTTGTTCATATGTGAGAATGCCCTTCCTTCTTTCCCCCTCTCTTCCCACCCCTTATTTGGATTCTATTTGCTGTTCTTTTGCTCCTTTTCTGGTTTGTTTTGTTTTGTTTTGTTTCTTTTTACTCTTTTTCTTCTTTTTGGTTTTGTTTTTCATTGTAACGGAAATTGAGAGTTTAATTACTGTGCTATAAGACGTAGGTTGGAGGGTGTTTATTCCTCTCAATGAAAGATTATTGAACCAACAGGAGGGAGGGGGGAGGGAGGGGGGAGGGAGGGAGAGAAGACAAAAGAGACATGGATATAAAGTTATGTCCTGACCTTTCCCCTTTTTCCTCCATCTTTTCCCTTCCCCCCTTACGGTTATCGTTTTTTCCCTTTTAATGAAAAATGGTGGAAGTTGACATACACTATGTGAAATTGTATTTGTTGAAGTGCACTGTAAGATCACTATCATAATGGACAGCGGGCTCGCTGTCCACAGAATGTATTGTCTTCTTCTCAATAAAAAATTATTTTACAAACAAAGTGCAGAAATTGTGCGTTCTTGAACGGCCGTATTTTCCGAAAACACGCAGGTTAGTGCATCTCGCCCATTGAGAATGAATTAAATTCAATCCCATTCCCATTCACAACATAATCAATCTCTTCCTCTTTAATTGAAATCATTTGATTCCATCATTGAATTCAGTATCGCTAATTAGTCCTTGATCACCGCAGATGTCCGCCTGGGCTAGAATAGCAAAATAGCTGAAAATCCCTGAACAGTACTGATATAGGGTGTTACTCTATTGTTCACCATTCCCCCTGTATGCTGTCATCTATAGTTTAGACCAGTGGCGTAACTAGAAACCTGAGGGCCCCGGTGCAAGAATCCATGATGGCCCCCCCCCAAATGGCGGTAAATGTTACAGCCAAGTGCGGTAAATGTTACAGCCAAGTGCGGTAAATGTTACAACCAAATGCGCCAAATGTTACAGCCAAGTGCAGAAAACAGAACAAACAGGATCAGCCTGAATCTCAAACGGAATGCAATTGGCATGGTAGACACAGCCCACTCCGTAATGCAGGAACCAGGAGGCCACCTTATTGAAAGGGCTCCCCCCCCCGTAATGCTTTGATTTTTGAACATAATTACCTGAGAGTCAGGTGGCGTGCTGCTGATGTGTGGCCTCAGCCCTCAGGAGAGACAGTGAGTGTCACGGACAGAGTCTGCTGCAGCGGTGGCACCAGGCCCAGCTGAATTCAATGATGTGATGTGTAGAGTGGATAAGGAATCGGAATGTGACTGACCACTGACCGGGTCGGCTCAATCAGTCAGTGACTGTCACGGCCAGGCAGGGCACGCCACGGAAGTCTGCTGCTGGTCGATGTGGTGGACCGCGTGGGTCACTCACGGGTGCCAGACACTCAGATTGACAGTCAGTGACAGGCAGCAGTGTGACTGTCTATGAGCCAGTGGCAGTGCTAGTATAGGACTTGCTGGACTGGAGTCTGGAGACGCCCGGGAGTCGGGAGCAGGGCCGGCCCAAGCCACTGTGCTGCCTGGAGCGATGGATGAAATGCTGCCCCCCCAAAAAAAACGACATCTATCTGAGTATCACAGAGCTCCACAGCAATAAAAAGTCGTAATGTGCAGTGTGTATGAACATCTCTCACTTTAACTTCTTCCACACATTTAATGATCTGAGTTGGGTCTGCAGCAGATAGTTTTCATTAAATGTATTTCAGAAGTTGGCTTAAAACGCTACTGTGAGTGTGGCCAGAAAAGGGTTGTGGGCAGGCGCCCGCCCAGGTTCAGACATCACCAGCCGCCACTGATTCTGTGATACGCTAATACGTACACATTACTGTGAGTTTTATTGCTGTGGAGCTCTGTGATATATAATGTGCGGTGTGTGTATAAGCGTATTACAAAGCTCAACATAATGTGTGCTGTATATGAGCATATCACAATAAAACGCACGACTCATACACACACCACACATTACTGTGATTTGTGAGTTTTATTATGACTTGTTCATACACAGCACACATTATGTTGAGCTTTGTAATACGCTTATACAAACCGTTTCTGCGTGTGTGTATATATATATATATTGGTTTGTCTATGTAGAAAAGGATCTAACTTAGACATAGATTGGTGCCACTGCTGTAAATACAAGGATATGTGTTATACAGAGATTGTGCTTAATTATACACAAACCAATACACACATATGCACCTAAATACAAAGCATATATTGGTATGTAAAGGCAGTTCTCATTCTTTATAAGGCATATGGTTTGTATTTATTTATTAGTGTCTGAGAGCAGTTTTATATCCACATATACGCTTTGTATTTAAGTATATATCTGACACAGAACAAGAGCAACCTTCTATACAGATATATACTGAGAGGCAGCTCTCTCAATGTGTAAGGCATATATAATTAAATGCAAAGCGTATATAAGGCTGCTCCCACTCTCTGTAAGATATACCCCACTGCTGCTCTGCCTCAGTGAGCTGTCCGAGAGACACAGAATCGCTGGGTCTGTTGGGGGGGGGGGGAGGGAGCACAACTTCCGTTTGGTGCAGCTTCTTGGTGGTACCGGGTTGGGAATCCCCTGCCTTCACAGAGCCTAACTGCGTGCCTGCTCGTGCTCGCCGCTGGAGGAGATCCGGCCCGCCCACAGGCGTCTTAATCCTTCTCACGCTGCTCTCCCCCTCCTGGCCGCATGTGGGTGGGCGCGCTCAGCGGTCATAGCACGCGCTGGCCTCAAGAGATGCCGGCGCGGTGCTGCTAAAAAAAAAGTGCGCTGGTTACTAGCCGCCGAACTTCTCCCCAAGCGTGTAGTGGGCCCCCTCAAGTGGTGGAATTGCCAGGGCCCGGTCGCAGTTGCGACCGCTGCGACCCTGGTAGTTCCGCCACTGGTTTAGACCCTTTCATCCCAGCAGTGTTTGTGTAAAGGATAAACCAATACATGAAAAATTAAAAACGAGCATATTTTCTTTGAAAAACGATCAACAATGTTGATAATACAAATGGAAGCTCTAAAAATAAAACGTGTAATAACACATATTATACCAATATACATACATTTAAATTTACTTTAGTAGTGAGTAACAAAACTCATCTTAAAATAAAAATGTTAAATAATTGTTAATGTGTAAAAACTGAATAGAACAGAAATGTAAATTGCACTAACAAGGGGTGATGATATCATCATCTGGGAAAAACAGTTGCTGCTATCTCACAAATAATATTAACACAAATATTAATTTTTACAACACAAAACGGCACAAAAGTAGCATTCACAAAACACAATGGATTTTTTAATTTGTGCCGATTGTAAGGGTCAGTTTCATGGAGCCCTCATAAGATAAGCCCTCAAAAATAAGACAAAAAAAATTGATTTATTTTAATAACGCAGCACTATTGTTTACTTTCAATTATAAAGTGATCAATGATGCTGCACTAACTCACCTTCTCATTTCCCACACTGCCAGCAAGTTTGAAGGCGATGGGATAATGCGTTACTACGCATTGGTTCATCGAAAACCTAAAACGTCACTTCTGCGAAGAGTGGAGGGGGTGCTTGAGAACCCTGCATCTCTTCTATTTACACAGCACAAGGTCATGTTAGGTGTCATTGGAAAGGTCAGAGTTATTACAGTTATTTCAGTATGTGAATACAGGGTAGTTATTGTTTGTTGTGTCAGTACCTGGATAAGGGGTGGTATTTGTGTGTGTGAATACAGAGTATTTGTGTGGTATGTATGTGCAGAGTTGGCACCGGCAGTACAGACGGCTGCCTTATGGCACTAGGGGGGCACAAATATCTAAATCCCACGGTCACTGGCCAGGATTAACATTTTTAAAGTCCCCTGCATGTCAGCGCTGTCTCCCCCAGTGAGAGGTCATTGCTCTGGGGAGCCCCGCCCTCTTCAGTTCTTTCTGAGAAGGCTAGGGTAGACGACGGGCGAGACACGGCTTCACAACATCATGGCTTCCCTCCTCTTGCCTCGTGGCTCTGAGGCGAGCCGGAGGGACCCTCCTCACAGACTTTCTGAGCATGGAGCATGTCACACCCCATCGCCTTCCTCACAAAGCACCACCCGCAGGTGCCTGCAGTTCTGTGGAGAAGAGGAGCCAGGCCCAGCAATCTCTACACAGTCAGAAAGGAACTGGAGAGCATCAGGTAACGGGGTGGGCTGAGAAGGGTAGCTGAGGAAAAAGTGGGGGCTGTGGAGGGTGATATAGGACACACTGAGAGCTGTAGAGTGAGAGGAGACACGGAGGGATATGGAAGGTGACACAGTGAATGCTGTGGAGGATGACAGAAAATGGGGGCTGGGGAGGGTAGCATTTTACATAGTAATGGTGAGGGCCGGACATTAACTCCTTGTTGCACTGGGGAGGGTGTCAGGACACATAAGGGCTGTGGCGGGTGTCGGAGGGAACACTGGAGTGGAGAACAAAATAGGTCACATTTGACTCGAGTGGGGTATTTGATTGGATTGTAGGGTATATAGGATTCACTTTCATTCTCAGTTCTGTGTGTCTAACTTGTTTAGTTTTGTCCTACCCATAGTACAACGCTTTGACATTTTGCTGGCGCTTATTAAACATTTATAATTTTCGATTGATTGTTGATAGGGCAACTGGCTGGATAATGAGATACGCCGATAATAGTGGGATAAATGGTTAGATTGTGAGGTATGGCAATTGTTGGAGACTAGCAGGGTTATTCAGAGAGAGGTGAAAAGCAGGAGAATGGCTGGAGAATGGAAAATTCTAGGTCAAAATAGCCAAACCAGAAAAATTCTCCCATTTATCTCACCTCTCACCTATTTCACCTCTCTCTGAATAACCCTGTAGGAAAAATGTTATGAAATAGGAGAAGAAAAGACACAGGCGCAGACACATGCGCATTAGCTACCAGCTCAGTCCCTGCGA
>RXON01002119.1:0-12085 GCA_009667805.1 Leptobrachium leishanense | reverse complement strand
TCTCTATCCCCAGGAAGCCCTGAATCTTTTTACTGCACCTCTCACGCTGTCAGGAAACGAGAGACAGAACACTCCCCCAACACAGGAATATGAAGCCAGGTAATAGAAACATTGTTGCCAACCTCCACCAATGCCTATCCAGATCTTTACTTGATTGACAGGCACCGGCCATCAGTCATGCTCCCCTTCCTGATAGGTCCAGGGGATTCTATCTGCCAGACTCTGCAGGGGACGAGGTGCAATCTGCCAGACTCTGCAGGGGACGAGGTGCAATCTGCCACACTCTGCAGGGGACGAGGTGCAATCTGCCACACTCTGCAGGGGACGAGGTGCAATCTGCCACACTCTGCAGGGGACGAGGTGCAATCTGCCACACTCTGCAGGGGACGAGGTGCAATCTGCCACACTCTGCAGGGGACGAGGTGCAATCTGCCACACTCTGCAGGGGACGAGGTGCAATCTGCCACACTCTGCAGGGGACGAGGTGCAATCTGCCACACTCTGCAGGGGATGAGGTGCAATCTGCCACACTCTGCAGGGAAGAGGTGCAATCTGCCACACTCTGCAGGGTACGAGGTGCAATCTGCCACACTCTGCAGGGGACGAGGTGCAATCTGCCACACTCTGCAGGGAAGAGGTGCAATCTGCCACACTCTGCAGGGAAGAGGTGCAATCTGCCACACTCTGCAGGGAAGAGGTGCAATCTGCCACACTCTGCAGGGGACGAGGTGCAATCTGCCACACTCTGCAGGGGACGAGGTGCAATCTGCCACACTCTGCAGGGGACAAGGTGCAAGGGTGCAAAAACCTTGGCCATCCAGATGTTTTAGAACTATATTTCCCTTGAGTCTAAACGAACCTAATTAGTGGCTGAGCAACGAGATCTATTTCCAAAACAGCTCGAGGACCAGTGACCCCGGTATACATCACCATGTCACGTCACAATGTGCGCGCTTTGGATTTGGTGTAAATTTCTTGTATCTGTTCGATATTCCTTGTGTTACTCGTGAAGCTGTTACTGCACCTGTGCCCTGTGCGCACGCCTATGAATGGGCCGCCTCGGCACACCCTGTGTGCACGCCTATGAATGGGCCGCCTCGGCACACCCTGTGCGCACGCCTATGAATGGGCCGCCTCGGCACACCCTGTGCGCACGCCTATGAATGGGCAGCCTCGGCACACCCTGTGCGCACGCCTATGAATGGGCCGCCTCGGCACACCCTGTGCGCACGCCTATGAATGGGCCGCCTCGGCACACCCTGTGCGCACGCCTATGAATGGGCCGCCTCGGCACACCCTGTGCGC
This sequence comes from Leptobrachium leishanense, assembly GCA_009667805.1. NCBI lineage: Eukaryota > Metazoa > Chordata > Amphibia > Anura > Megophryidae > Leptobrachium > Leptobrachium leishanense. The sequence continues at coordinate 10,780 of RXON01002119.1, read as the reverse complement.
ACGCCTATGAATGGGCCGCCTCGGCACACCCTGTGCGCACGCCTATGAATGGGCCGCCTCGGCACACCCTGTGCGCACGCCTATGAATGGGCCGCCTCGGCACACCCTGTGCGCACGCCTATGAATGGGCCGCCTCGACACACCCTGTGCACACGCCTATGAATGGGCCGCCTCGGCACACCCTGTGCGCACGCCTATGAATGGGCAGCCTCGGCACACCCTGTGCGCACGCCTATGAATGGGCCGCCTCGGCACACCCTGTGCGCACGCCTATGAATGGGCCGCCTCGGCACACCCTGTGCGCACGCCTATGAATGGGCCGCCTCGGCACACCCTGTGCGCACGCCTATGAATGGGCCGCCTCGGCACACCCTGTGCGCACGCCTATGAATGGGCCTCCTTGGCACACCCTGTGCGCACGCCTATGAATGGGCCGCCTCGGCACACCCTGTGCGCACGCCTATAACATAATAGTTTGTATAAACTTCCGCTTTAACTTGTAGTCAGTGTCATGTGACTGACTTCCTCATCAACTACTTCTTTTTTTGTAATTTAGTGAAATGAAAACATATTTTAGGTTATTTAATCGTGCAGATACGGGTATATGTAACCAGACAGATACGGGTATATGTAACCAGGCAGATACGGGTATATGTAACCAGGCAGATACGGGTATATGTAACCAGACAGATACGGGTATATGTAACCAGGCAGATACGGGTATATCTAACCAGACAGATACGGGTATATGTAACCAGGCAGATACGGCTATATGTAACCAGGCAGATACGGCTATATCTAACCAGACAGATACGGGTATATGTAACCAGACAGATACGGGTATATGTAACAGGCAGATACGGCTATATGTAACCAGACAGATACGGGTATATCTAACCAGACAGATACGGCTATATCTAACCAGACAGATACGGCTATATCTAACCAGGCAGATACGGGTATATCTAACCAGACAGATACGGGTATATGTAACCAGACAGATACGGGTATATGTAACAGGCAGATACGGCTATATGTAACCAGACAGATACGGGTATATGTAACCAGGCAGATACGGGTATATGTAACCAGGCAGATACGGGTATATCTAACCAGACAGATACGGGTATATGTAACCAGACAGATACGGGTATATGTAACCAGGCAGATACGGGTATATCTAACCAGACAGATACGGCTATATATAACCAGGGAGATACGGGTATATGTAACCAGACAGATACGGGTATATGTAACCAGACAGATATGGCTATATGTAACCAGGCAGATACGGCTATATGTAACCAGGCAGATACGGCTATATCTAACCAGACAGATACGGGTATATGTAACCAGACAGATACGGCTATATGTAACCAGGCAGATACGGCTATATGTAACCAGACAGATACGGCTATATGTAACCAGACAGATACGGGTATATCTAACCAGACAGATACGGCTATATGTAACCAGGAAGATACGGGTATATGTAACCAGACAGATACGGCTATATCTAACCAGGCAGATACTGCTATATGTAACCAGGCAGATACGGCTATATGTAACCAGGCAGATATGGTTATATGTAACCAGGCAGATATGGCTATATGTAACCAGGCAGATACGGCTATATGTAACCAGGCAGATACGGCTATATGTAACCAGACAGATACGGGTATATCTAACCAGGCAGATATGGTTATATGTAACCAGGCAGATATGGCTATATGTAACCAGGCAGATACGGCTATATGTAACCAGACAGATACGGCTATATGTAACCAGGCAGATACGGCTATATGTAACCAGACAGATACGGGTATATGTAACCAGGCAGATACGGCTATATGTAACCAGGCAGATACGGCTATATGTAACCAGACAGATACGGCTATATCTAACCAGACAGATACGGGTATATCTAACCAGACAGATACGGGTATATGTAACCAGACAGATACGGCTATATGTAACCAGACAGATACGGGTATATGTAACCAGACAGATACGGGTATATGTAACCAGACAGATACGGCTATATGTAACCAGACAGATACGACTATATGTAACCAGACAGATACGGGTATATGTAACCAGACAGATACGGGTATATGTAACCAGACAGATACGGGTATATCTAACCAGACAGATACGGGTATATGTAACCAGGCAGATACGGCTATATGTAACCAGACAGATACGGGTATATGTAACCAGACAGATACGGGTATATGTAACCAGACAGATACGGGTATATGTAACCAGGCAGATACGGCTATATGTAACCAGACAGATACGGGTATATGTAACCAGACAGATACGGGTATATGTAACCAGACAGATACGGCTATATGTAACCAGACAGATACGGCTATATGTAACCAGGCAGATACGGGTATATGTAACCAGACAGATACGGCTATATCTAACCAGGCAGATACGGGTATATGTAACCAGACAGATACGGCTATATGTAACCAGGCAGATACGGCTATATCTAACCAGGCAGATACGGTATATGTAACCAGACAGATACTGTGTGATTAGGAGGAGCAGCAGAGACAGAGCGGCGGGTGAGGTGGATGGGGAGCCAGTGAAGGGACTCGCAGAGGAGCGGCAGAGACAGAGCGGCAGGTGAGGTGGATGGGGAGCCAGTGAAGGGACTTGCAGAGACAGAGCAGCGGGTGAGGTGGATGGGGAGCCAGTGAATGGACTCGCAGAGAGGAGCGGCAGAGACAGAGCGGTGGGTGAAGTGGATGGGGAGCCAGTGAAGGGACTCGCAGAGGAGAGGCAGAGACAGAGCGGCAGGTGAGGTGGATGGGGAGCCAGTGAAGGGACTTGCAGAGACAGAGCAGCGGGTGAGGTGGATGGGGAGCCAGTGAAGGGACTCGCAGAGACAGAGCGGCGGGTGAGGTGGATGGGGAGCCAGTGAAGGGACTTGCAGAGACAGAGCAGCGGGTGAGGTGGATGGGGAGCCAGTGAATGGACTCGCAGAGAGGAGCGGCAGAGACAGAGCGGTGGGTGAAGTGGATGGGGAGCCAGTGAAGGGACTCGCAGAGGAGCGGAAGAGACAGAGCGGCAGGTGAGGTGGATGGGGAGCCAGTGAAGGGACTTGCAGAGAGGAGCACCGAGCAGCAGAGACAGAGCAGCGGGTGAGGTGGATGAGCCTGGCAGAGGCATTTAGAATGGATTGTAGGGGGGAGAGAGGGAGGCCAGCTAGAAGATTAGGGCTGAAACGATTAATCGATAATTAGAATTGTAACCGTACCTTTGTGCCCTCACCCTCCTTGGAACCTTGCCCACACTTTACTTGGCCTCTGTGCCTGTTGGAGAGGTGTAAATGCTGGCCTTCTGCCAAGAGACTGTGGACCCATTTGACAAAGCCAGTTCTCAAGGACAATGGGCATAAGGGTCACCCAACTGTTAATGAGTTAGAAATACATTTATCTTGAAACTGTATTTTAGGAGTTAGTTTGTGTTAGAGATACAATGTAGACATATTGTATCTCTATCTGTTTGTTCTTAGATTAATCTGATGCCTGTGTTTGTTAATTCCATCTATTATGTAACGAATTAGGTTTCAGTGTCTCCTCTAGGAATTCAACTCCCCCTCATGTAGATAATGTATTCAGTTGATTGTGTCATGTTACCTCCCTCTGTCTGGTGTCCATAAAACTGCTCTCATTTTCATTAACCCCTTAGTGACCGGGCGGTTTTACACAAATCCGTCCTTTAGTGACCGCTGCTGTTTTTACGTTTCTGTGCTGTTTGTGTTTTTACGTCAAATTTTCCTCTTACTCGTTTATGTAACCCACACATATTTTACACTGTTTTTCTCGTCATTAAATGGACTTTATAAAGATACCATTTTTTTAATCATTTCATATAAATTACTATAAAAACATTGTGAAATGACAAAAAAATTGAAAAAACACCACTTTTTCGAACTTTAACCCCCAAAATTTCTTATGTATCAACAACCGTCAAAAAAATTTAATTCCTTAGTAGTTTCTAAATTTAGTTCTGAGTTTAGCAATACCCAATGTTTACATATTCCTCGCTTTATTCCTTATTTTATGCAACAATAAGTGAAAGTAGCACTTTGCCATTTACAAAGGGTTTACTTTTAAAAGTAGTGCTAGTGACATTGTAACACTGATATCTGTCACTAATTCCTGAATAACCCTCCACATATACATATTTTTTTAAAGTACACAAATCAAGGTATTAAACTTGGGGTATTTTGACTCTTTCCATGCAACCATTTTACCACAAATCTATGCCAAAGTTTGAGAAAAGAAAAGTTTTGGTGATTTTTTGTTTTGTTTTTGAATGCAATTTAAGAATACATGTACTGTGAACTTTAAGGTTTACTGCCAAAAGCACCCCAAAATAGGGGTAGTCACTTTTTGTGTTATTTTTTCACACACATTGTACTTTAGGCATGAATTGTCAAATCCAGTTATGGGTTACTGCCAAAAAACACCCCAAAATATGTTGAGCAACATCTTCTGAGTAAATTGATACCACCCATGTATAGGTATGTCGGGTCATTTGGGGGCTAATAGGCCTTATTTGGGGGGTGCACATTTCAGTTTTCCAACTTGGAATTTTCACATTTCGTCATCATGCACCCATGTCCTATTTGGGACATTTTTGAAGCCGGCCAAAGTAATTTACCCCCATCAAACCATATATTTTTAGAAAGGGCACACCCTAGGGTACTTCAAAGAGTTGTATTTTAACACTTTCCATGCACTAGCTCTATGTCAAACTTTCAGGTAGTCACTTTTTGTGTTATTTTTTCACACACATTGTACTTTAGGCATGAATTGTCAAATCCAGTTATGGGTTACTGCCAAAAAACACCCCAAAATATGTTCAGCAACATCTTCTGAGTAAATTGATACCACCCATATATAGATTTGTTCTGTTGTTTTTGGGGTGCTACGCCAATCTTTTGACATGTGCTTGTCAATTTTCTAATTTGACATACAGTATCTTCTTTGCTTATCTTCTTTTTAGGGGCCTTTTTACATACCCCAGTTTTATGAATGTGCATATATTTGGTAAGCTAACACCCCAAAGTATTGTAAATGGAGTGTTTTTGTGCTATGGATGCATCCGTTTGCTCCAAACAAATTGGATACTGTTTGGTGGTCATTTTTCATTTTCACACCCACATTAGATTTGGACTGTGATTTAGGAGACACTGTTGTTTGTTACTGCATGAAAACTCTCCAGGTTGTTTTCTGCAAGGTCTCCTGAGTACACCCATGCCCCCCATGCATAGGTTTGCCAGGATTTTGGGAAGGGTCAAATACAATTTTTATGACTTTGTCATTGGAGTTGAAATTGAGATTATTTCTTCAGCTAGGCCTATCTTTGGTTTTGGGTCTACCGCATACCCCAGTTTGAATTATTGCCAGAAAATTGTTTATATATGTTATGTTGACACCCTAAGGTATTGCATATGGAGTGCTTTGATGCCATGGATGCAACGGTTTTAGCCCAAAACATTTGAGAAGGTGTGTGGCGGTAATTTTTAAATTATTTATTTTCACACCCACATCAGTTTTGGACTGTGATTTAGGAGACACTGTTGTTTGTTACTGCATGAAAACTCTCCAGGTTGTTTTCTGCAAGGTCTCCTGAGTACACCCATGCCCCCCATGCATAGGTGTGCCAAGATTTTGGCAAAATACAGCACCAATTGTAGAACATAAAAATGTAGGAATAAAATGTAAAAGTCTGGTGCAGTAAAAGAAAAAAAAACGAAACTGAACTGAACTAACTAGAGTGTAAGAAAAAATAGAAAGGAAAAAAAATCACAGATCACGCACAGTGTGATACATCTTGAAACAGTCCCCAAGACACAGACCGGGTTGTCCAGGGCATTCTGGGCAGTAAAAGATTGTGTCTCTCCTCTGCCCCCTCTTGAAACACACCCTGCATCTTTTTTCGGGTTTCTGTTTGCCCTCAGTAGGGGGGATTTTATAAATAAAATGTGCAGCCCCAACTCTGTCCCCCATCACCGCCTGGGGAGCAGGTGCATTCTGGGACAGCTGAAACTGTAAAAAGGACAGTGTCACTCCGGGGTTTGCCTTTTTGCATTGTGGGTTGCAATTTGCATCAGGTAAATTGCAACCTTTTTGTACCAGGCCCTTGACTTCCACATAATCTGGTAGGGCTGGAGCAGCTGATCTGCCAGATCAACCCCACCCATATGCCGGTTATAGGCTTTGATGCACACTGGTTTCCTGATGCGCTCAGCTCTGCCACGTACAGAGACCTCCACAGACCTCTCCGTGTGGATGGTGGATAGAAGGTATACATCCTTCTTGTCTCTGTACTTGACCGCCAACAGCTCCTCTTGGCGCAGAGCTGAGGTCTCCCCCCTTTTTAGCCGGGTGCGGACAAGCTTTGCTGGGAAACCTACGTGGTTCTTGCTAACAGTACCGCATGCTGCTGTATCAAAACAATACAGCAGCTTGAACAAAGGGACACTCGTATAAAAATTATCAACATACACGTGGTACCCTTTGTTCATCAGGGGAAAAAGTAGGTCCCACACAATCTTGCCACTGGTTCCCATGTGTTCTGGGCAACCTGGAGGGTCAAGGCTACTATCTTTTCCCTCGTACACCCGGAAGGCCTGAGTATACCCACTCTCGCTGTCACAGAGCTTATACACCTTCACTCCATACCTGGAGCGTTTGGAAGGAATATACTGCTTGAATCCCAGCCTTCCCTTGTATTTCATTAGGGATTCATCCACGCAGATATTCCTTCCAGGTGTATAAGCCTCTGCAAACCTGGCGGCGAAGTGGGTAATCAGGGGGCGGATTTTATACAGCCTGTCAAACTGGGGATGCTCTCTAGGAGGGCACAGGCTGTTGTCACTGAAGTGCATGAAACGCAAAATGTTTTCATACCTTCTACGTGACATTGATTGGGGGTAAATGGGGGTAGAGCAGATGGGGCTACTGCTCCAGTAGGAGCGAATTGAGGGCTTCTTTATGATGCCCATCAGCATAGTAAGTGCCCAGAATTTCAGAAATTCTGGCACATCTAGCGGGGTCCATTGCTGCCTTGCCAAGTAGGAGTCTGGCTTCGCAGCATAATGCTGATGGGCATACAGATTTGATTGGGCAACAATGTGGCCCAACAAATCATCCCCCAGAAACACCTGCAAAAACTGTGTGGCGGTAAATCCTGCAACATCAATATTGATGCCAGGATAACCGTGAAAGGAGGGATATCTGGCCTCTGGCGATGAGGAACTACCCACTCCTCAGCTGGAGCTGTGCGTCTCCTGCTGGCAGGTGGTGGCCCAGGATCTGCATCAGAAACATCACTAGGAGATACATCAGCCAGCGTAGATGATGTATCTAGCGATGTCTCTGAGCACCTAGCGGGGTCAAAATCTGGGTCAGAGTCCGACGCAGATGCCTCAGATTCTGACGCCAGGATGGCATATGCCTCCTCGGCGCTGTACACCCTCTCAGACATTATATATAATAGATTATAAAATTTTATAATTATTATATATATAAGCGGATTATTGGTTCTTAGAAGAACCGTTGGGTTTCACAAGAAAATACAAATAAACACCTAAATCTCTCTAAATCCCTCTAAACCTGACTCAATTGTTCTAAATCTCCCTAAAATCTCTCTAAATCTGCCTCAATTTTTCTAATCTCAGTAAATCTACCAAAAATCTCTAACCTGTCAAATCTGATCTCTCTCTCTCTCACTCACCAAAACACAAGTGAGGAGAGGGAGGGAGAATCACAGAGGTCAGGTCAATACTTACAAAATATTGACCTGACCTGACAAATTAGAAATTTTATTTTGATTTTTTATAACTTCTGATTGGATGTTGCTAGCCTGCCTCTCTGATGAGGCAGGCTAGGAACATCCCACACAGCCCCAAGATGACCCTGCCCTTAGAAGGGCAGCGCCATCTTGGCTGTCACTTTTATTTTATTTTATTCATTTTTATTTATTTATTTTACTTTTTTTTTTCTTTTTTTACACTTTTTTTAGTCTGCTGGGTGCCTTGATCCCTCGAGGCACCCAGCAGAGCACCTGATCACTTATGTGATCGTTTTTGTAATGAGTGCCACGATACCTCGTGGCACTCAGTACTTCCTGCCGCTACCGGAAGTGATCGCTCGGGGGGAGCGATCACTGAGCGGACCGGCGGCAGGTAAACATATTGCAAGCATGCCTCGATGTCGAGGCATCCCTGCAATATACTCAGAGCAGCTGGAAGCGATACCGATCGCTTCCAGCGCTCTGTAGAAGTGCGGGGCACCTTTCCGGTCAAACCGGAAGGTTCAAAACTATGCCAATTACGGCTCAGATTCTGCCTTGGAGCTGATTGGAGAAGACGCACCGCTGCTTTACTCTTTCTAGATTTAGTTTTAGGGTTATGTCAGACATAACCAGTTTGTTTTTATTCAATTTACAACATTAGCAGAACATTAAACACAAACCCTGGGATGCTGACACTGGGTATGGGTGCTGTACTGCTGGTGTTTCATACTTACTGGAGTCCTGTGCCACCAGCCCAACCTGCGTGCCACCCTCTTTGGTCTAGAGCTGCCATTCTCTCCCTTTGGTCCGGTCCCTTCCCACACTCAGGATCAGTATTTTGCCCAAACTCGCTCCCTTTCACCTCTGGACCCTCCTCCCGCTCAGTTTGTTCATGAAATTATTGTAAAGGGACATTCTACGCACCCTTATTACTTTAACTGACATCGTATCTGAGCGCTTGTACCAGCATTCCTCTAGAGAGAAAGACATGGGTTTACCGGCATACACAGCATCAATCCATCACTGACCAGGTACTCGTGTACCTTGTCTGGAAAATATGCAATTTGCATCTGTACGTGTGAAAGTAATATACACTACGCAAATTGCTTACAAAAAAAGACGGGGGAAGCAGGGATTTTTTTTGTTTTCACATATTCATTTTTTTTTTATCCGCTGAATCGATTTTATGCAAATAATGGTTAGTTTCAGCCAGGGCTTTTTTTCAAGGGTACTCAGTACCGGCACCTCACCACTAGGGATGAGCTGTTCGGTTCAATCAGTTCGGAGTTCGCATCGAACATAGCCTGTTCGCATTTTCACGAACTATGAACATTTCCGCTTGTTCGCCGCGTGTTCGCACACAATGCACCACAATGGACCACAATGCACTTTTCCACGGGCCTGAAGCTTGTAATTAGCTACAGCCTTGCACCTGACTACAGTTTAGGTGCAAGACAGGTTCAAAACTATGCCAATTACGGCTCAGAGTCCTGATTGGGCAAATATTGCCCAATCATGGGCTCACAGGGCTAAGTCCCGCAGCACACTATATAAGGTTTCACACAGCGCTTCAACATGTGTTTGAGAGGAGATTTGAGAGGAGATTGTTGTTGTGTTAGTGTGTGTTCTCACTGCCAGTCTGCCACCAGCTACTGGGGGGTCTAATTTCTACAAAATATCTGCGAATTGTTCTAATCTGTATGTTCTCACTGCCAGCAAGTATTTTGGGGGTCAGTAATTGCTACAAAATATCTGGGAATTGAGGTGATCTGTGTCTTGTCACTGCCAGCAAGTATTTTGGGGGTCAGTAATTTCTACAAAATATTTTCAAATTGAGGTGATCTGTGTCTTGTCACAGCCAGTGCCACGCAGTATTTTGGGGGTCAGTAATTTCTACAAAATATCTGGGAATTGAGATGATCTGTGTCTTGTCACAGCCAGTGCGACGCAGTATTTTGGGGGTCAGTAATTTCTACAAAATATCTGGGAATTGAGGTGATCTGTGCCCTCTCACTACCACGCAGTATTTTTGGGGTCAGTAATTTCTACAAAATATCTGGGAATTGAGGTGATATGTGTCTTGTCACTGCCACGCAGTATTTTGGGGGTCAGTAATTTCTACAAAATATTTGGGAATTGAGGTAATCTGTGTGATCTCACTGCCACAAACTATTTTGGGGAGTCAGTAATTTCTCCAAAATATCTGGGAATTGAGGTAATCTGTGTCTTGTCACTGCCACCCATCAGGGGGTCTCACTGATTTATAGGAGGTTTCTGAGATTTGTAATCTGTGTCTTCTCACTGCCAGCTATCAGGGGGTCCCACATACTTCTAGCAGATTTCTGCGAATTGTAATCTGTGTCTTGTCATTGTTGCCAGCTATCAGGGAGTCCTATCAGGGGGTCTCACTGATTTGTAGCAGATTTCTGGGAATTGTAATTTGTGTCTTGTCACTGGCACCCATCAGGGGGTCTCACTGATTTATAGGAGGTTTCTGGGAATTGTAATCTGTGTCTTGACACTGGCTGCCAGCTATCAGGGTGTCTCACTAAGTTATACCAGAGTTCTGGAAATCTTTAATCTTTATACCAGAGTTAAATCAGAGTTCTGTATATATTTAATCTATATATCACTCACCATGTCAGAAAGACCAAAAAGGACAGACAGACACTCCCAGATGCAGATAAGAGGGCAAGCAGCCTCTGTGTCGGGGGGCTGTGCCTCTGGTCGTGGTGGACGTGGTGCATCCTCTGCAGGGTTAGGCTTGTCCTTTCTAACTGGTGCTGGCCGTCTTAAGCAGCAGCAACATACAGAGGATTTGGTGGATTGGCTAACCAGGCTATGACGGAATGGAGATGTTGTTCCGCCTGCGGGTGTGCTCAATCTGCGTGACCCCGTCGCTTTCCGCTGGCCCGACTACCGAGTGACACGCACCCGGCGTCTCGTGCGGCCTGGC
>RXON01002118.1:0-31316 GCA_009667805.1 Leptobrachium leishanense | reverse complement strand
CTCGGGTTAGATTCTCTTTCAGCTTCACAAACGCACCTTCACATTGACTAGTCCATTCACCTTGTATGGACTCTTTAGCTTTCCTTGGTCCTGGAGCGGAGGGGTTTCGGTCAGAGACCTTACAGCCTTCTTCGGTGGTTTCTTTCTGTAGGAGTTTGTTCAGCGGCTGAGCTATCTTGCGAATCCTCCCCACAAATCTTCGATAATATGAGCAGAATCCCAAGAAAGATCTAAGTTCAGTGACGTTTCGAGGTCTAGGCCAAGAAGCTACGGGCCTCCAACTTTCGAGGATCTGTCGAAACACCTTCTGCCGAGACCACGTGTCCCAGATATGTGACTGACGGTAAACAGAACTGGCATTTCTCCAGAGACAATTTCAACCCTTCTTCATGGAGCCTCTTCAAGACTTTCTCCAGTCGTTGCTCATGCTCTTCCCAGAGTCTTCCCGAACACAATTATGTCATCCAGGTACACTAACACTCGATTAGATTCATATCCCCGACTGTCTTCTCCATCAACCGTTGGAACGTGGCTGGAGCTCCCGTCAGACCTTGAGGCATTCTATTGAACTCAAAGAACCCAATGGACAAAATGAACGCAGTTTTCTCTTTGTCTTCAGGATGCATCGGTATCTGATGATATCCGCTTCGCAGGTCTAGTACACTGAACACTTTGCTCCAGACAAACACTTCAATCCGAGGAGTGGCATATTGGTGGGGATGGTTCTCGGTTCAAGGTGCGATAGTCTATGCACAAGCGGACAGAAACATTCTTCTTCCTGACCAGCACTATTGGAGATGCATATGGGCTCCTGGACTCTTGAATCACATTGGTTCTCTGCAACTCATTTAGCTGTTTCTCGGATCATCCAAGTTCTCCCAGCGGAACTCGCCTTGACCTTTCACGAAAACGGTTTGTCTTCTTGCAACCGATGCGGTGTTCCGTACTCTTAGCCAAGCCCACATCGAACTCATCTTTCGAGAATATTCTTTTCACTTTAGAACTTTGGAGACTGAAGACGTTTTTCTTCCCTCAGGTGAATGGGGGCGTCCTTAGGGTAGAATCTTTCATCTGGGAATCTCTTTATCCACTCCCCTCCTAAATCGGTGGAGAGGGTGTAGCAGACTCTACTTGCCCGATAGCATTCGTGTTTAAGGACTACTGGAGAATTCTGTCACATTGCACACACTGACCGAGACTCTTCCTCGTGTTCTCTTCAGGGCTTTGGTGGAGATTATTTCAGGAATTACTTCGACTCCGGTTTCACTCCCATGACTGACATCGGTTCCCAGCACCACATAGGGACCTGGTTGCGATCCGTTCAACTTGACTGAAACCCGGAAGCTCGCTACTTCTCCTGCTTGCAGAACCTTCTCTGTCCCACCCAGTCTCCACAGTCTTCCCACCTCAGCAGGTGCTTTCGTTTCTTCAACCATCCTCTGATAGACGGTCGTAACATGGGGTGCACTCCTTGAGTTGACCCTTCTTCCACTACGATGGGGGTCAGGAGACGCCGCACTAGGTCCGTATTCGTCCCCACTATCAGAGAGCTTCTGTTCGCACCCGAGGGTCGGGGACACACAATGGCCAAGGCGTCACAGCCTCCGGACTGTCCGATGACTTCAGATCCGATCTCCAACCTTACTTGCAGATACCCGTCATAGGGGAGTTTCTCAGTGCCGATGCCCCAGATTTCCAAATCCTTCAGTTCTTGCAAAGGAAGATGTTTCAAGTGTTTCTCATAGAAATCCCGGTAGATCAAGGTCACTTGGGCCCCTGAATCCAACAGGACTTTAGTATAGACTCCCTCCACTTGGATTGGCACAATAGGGAGAAGGACCTATCAGTTGATCAGGAAACTTGGTGGCGGTATCTGGACGTTTAGACCCAGTCTGCTGTACCCTGGCCCTTTTTCTCGGCCGTGTAGGTTTTAGGTGTGCATTGCCTCCCCATGACACAGACCCGGACGCTAAGGAGTGACTCTTTCAGTCCTGACAGGCTCAGCAGTTGGCCCTGCCTTGGGCCTCTTGCCCTCTTAGTTTTAAATTGGTTTTTTGGAGCGAGGTTCAACTTCTGGGCACCTAAGTTGCTCCTTTACTGGTGCCCCTCTGGCGTTTCCCGCTGGTGGAGTAGATAACAGTCCCTCTAGAGCTTTCAGCAGCCACTCAACTTTATCCCTCTCAGGCTTCCGGCCTTTACATTGCGCACGGAAATGGCCCATTTCCCACAACCGAACATCTCTTCCTCGAAAGTGGAGACCAGTTGCTTGTTGAGGTTCTAATAAGAGATTTGAACCAGACGCCACGGCAACTTCGGTCGTCTGCATACCTGTTAGGAACTTTTGCATCTCCCCTGCATCTCGGTCACCTTCATCAACACCCTGCACAGTTCAGCGTGCGCTTGCTGCAGTTCAGTTTGAGCTTCCTGTACCTTCTTTACAGTCTTAAACAACTCGCTTCGTTCGGGGGTTCGATTCTTTGGCAGCCTTTTCGATGAATTTAAAACCCACTAACTGTTCCTGTTCATCCAGGTCAGATCCATAGGTGTCTAACGAGTCGTTTTCAGGCTGCAGACCGTCGTTATATCTGGCAGGTTGTGCATAAGCCCTTTCTCCCCGTCTGAAGGATTTTTCTTCCAGCAGAGCCTCCTCCTCTCGTACAACTCGATCAGTTCCAGGTACTTCAACTCTTGATTAACTGCTCTGCTTCTCAGCTGCATCATCACCGGATCTAACGGTTGAGAGCCCCTCAGGATCTGCTTTATTCGAATCTTATCTACGTCAGCCGGTTTGGCCCCTTTCTTGAGAAGTATTTGGTGCAAAATCTTATCCAGGCGCCTCATGTAATCAATCATTCTCTCACCTCTCTTCTGATAGGTATGTTTCGTACTGATATACCAGTTCCGCTGCCTTTTCTGTTCGCCCAAAAACTTCTTCAAGAACGTTCAATTAATCCAAAGCAGTACAATCTTTTCTACTCAATTTTAGGTTTCTCACCGCTTCTGACGCAGGTCCCTTTAAACTCTCGGTGATCCTTTGCTTTTTCTGGGCCTCAGGGACGTCCCACTCATCCAGTGCCTGCATCGCCTGTTCCACCCATTCCTCAAGGTTTCTTCTCCCGCCGGAGTTGGTACATTTCCTGTAAAGTTCCTTAACCGTCGATAACCGAAATTAGTGTGAGGAGGGCTTGTTTTCTGACATTTGGCCAGCAAATCTCCAATAGCCACGATAAATTCAGGCCCGATCATGGCCAACGGACTGGGCGCGGGAACACTTGCGGATTCACCGCGTGGCGCACTTGGCTGAATTAGTTGGACTTCCACCTCATCTTCCAGCTCCACGCTCGCGCCCCGAAAAACATGCTGGAATACCTTTTCTCCATTCAAGAAGAACATGCGTGTGAGAGGTATCTGGGTTTTTCTTAATGTCCAGGATTAACCCCCGATGATCTGGTGCTAGCGTGGCCACGGCCTGGCGAATCTGATCTTCGGCCCAAGTGTCTGCGGGAATATCCATGACTATGCAACATGCTAACTGACTACTGTGCTCCCACACCATTCGGCAGCAGTGTCTGGATCCATATTTAACCCTTTAGATGCGGTTTTTCCAGAGACTGAATCCCGGAAACGAGCCCCACGTGTTAGCGCTCACTCCCGGAGGAGCCGCTGAAATGAAACCACGGGTCAGTCTCCCCGCACTAGGGAATAAATATACTCCAACACCGCTGTAAGTTTTACAAGTTAAAAGGTTTACTAAAAGATTTGCAGCTCTTGAGACACGGTATATGCAGGAAGATTTACAGTACTTTCGTAACACGATAAACGCATAGCGGTAAAAGAAACGAAAACACGAGGGCTTCGTATTTTCGGAAAAAAAAAACCCCGACCGAGCAGAAATTTAAAAGATACGAAATTCCGGAAAACCGCGTAGCGGGACACAATAAAATACACAGTTCTCGTATCACGGTAAACGCGCAGCGGGAACAAAAAAAGGAAAAAATGTTCGGATGTAACTTTAACTTTGCCCCCTTGTCCCGATTCGGAAAAGGAAAACTGAGTCCTGCACAGGTTAAGTCCCAGAACATGAAGTGGTGTGTATTCGTGTGTATATGGTACACCGGGTACTTTTCAACTGGCCAGTGAGTTTACTTTAAAGATGTCTTCGACTAGTCAGTTGGGGCCCTGTGGGTTTCAGAAGGAAAACAGCAGCGTACGCTCTTATTTACATACGGCCTTGGGGGCCTCTCACCCATCCAGCGCAAGCTTGAGGTTCTGCTGACCCAGGACGTCTCTCCGCTCGATGTTGACTGGGGACGCCGACCACCGGATCTGTTGTCTGGCCCTCTGTCTGTCAGCCGCGACTCATCCAGCTTACCGCCTGCTCCCCGCTTCGATCGACCGTGGTACTCCTCACTCGAGGGGTCTTCTCTCCTTCAACTGCACTCGGATGGTATAGAGGGTGATGTCTGTGTCCCGCAAGGCTGGGTGACCCAATCCTAAGGCCCAATCCACTCTGTCTGCGCTCCGGCCTATCTTTTGGTCTCTCCTTCTCTGTATGCATCCGCTCTTCTCTGCTCCCTGGCGCGCTCTGCCTGTTCTCCACGAGGTGCAGGATGTACAGTGTCTCCAAACCCCACCCACTTCCTGTTTCTTCGCAAAGCATGCCGGGACATGTAGTTCGAATGTCCAGTGCCTCCAATCGCGATTGTCTCCATCTTGTGGCCAAAAATGGGTACTGCCACAGTAAATTTTAACACATCGCTACACTATCTATCTATCTATCTAGCTATCTATCTCTAGAGGGCTTTTATCTGCCGGTATGTGCCGGTACTCAAACTCAGTATTGGCACCTATCGTCTGAGCCGGCTCTCCTCCGCTAGGATGCAGATGACGTCTCCAGCCCAGAGTCATTATTCTGCAGATTGGTGCCAGCTTGTCACCGATCATGGACTTCTCTATGTATGGGCGTGATGATGTCAGAAGCGGGACTTCCACCTGGCCGGGACAGGTGGCCCCTGTATCTCCGGACTCATAGAAGCTAGAAGATCATGTGAGGTGTAATTGGAACGACCAGATCATGGCCTTTCCAATTATATAAAGGCTGTATGTAAAATTACAAAATAAAAAAAATATGTGTTTTCTTCTATTGCAGCACTATAGTTCATTTTTCAATTAGGAATTGAACAAGGAGGCTACACTGTGGAGCTCTGTGATACCCTTGTACACACCTGATTAAACCTTCTCTATGGGACAATTTCCGTGCTGTATTTCATTGCCAATTCAGAAATATTTGGTGAATTGACAACTTTGTGAATAGCCGAACTGCCATGAAATCGCGCCGTACTGACTTACTGACTAACCCTTTGTGCGTTTTATTCCTGTGAATCTCTTTGATACACTCATACACAGTGCACGTCACTGAGTGTTTATTGCTGTGGAACCGAGTAATATACACAAACACACCGCACATTACTGTGAGTTTTGTTGAGAATAGTTTGAGGGAGGTGGCAGCATTTCATCCTTGGACCCAGGAAACACAATGTCGTGGCCTGGCTCTGGCTTTATTCATTAGCTACATGCCAGCATATACCATCTTCTCATTGGCTGCTTGCTGCCAGACACTTTATGATGCTTCATGGTGAGTACCCCCAACTTTTCATGGTGAGTACCCCCAAGGGTCTCATAATCAGGAAGTGGAGGCTGCCAGCCCAGCAGCTCACATGGGGCCATGCTGGCCCGCCCCTTCCTCCTCCAAAACCACCACGTGATGCAGAGCGTCCCCTGCTGTGCTAGAAGTGTCCAGCACATGCAGGGAGGGGGAGAGAGAAAGCCCAGCCAGGAGACAGACAGGGAATGATTCCAGCCTAGGTTAAGTATGTAACAAGTGTGTGTGTATGTGTGTGTAGAGAGGGTGGTGTGTGTGAGCAGGGGGCTGAGCAGGGCCGTAGGAAGGGCGAGGCAAGTGAGGCACTCACCTCGGGTGCAGCTACGAGGAGGCGCAGTCAGTGCTGGTTAGGTCTGTAAAAAATAAATCAATAGTGCAATGCTGCTATCTGTGATGCTAATTGGATGCATAGCATCTATTCATTGGTGTAGCGAGGGGGGGCAGGGGTGGGCAGTTGCCCCCAGGCGCCTGTCAGCCTGTAGGGTAAGGGAGTAGGATAAGGGGGGGGCGCCGTAAGGGACTCTCTAATACCGCCCATTATTAAAAATAACTCCACAGTGAGCTTGGATTGGCTGCCTCATTTACTTCCTGGTTTGTGAGTCACCCGTGCTGCTGGACTCAGGAAGTGGAAGCTGCTCACAGTGAGCCCAGGACACAGGGAGAACAGGTGTTGCCTCATGCTGCTGCTCCTCCTGTCAACGAGTGAGGAGGAGATGTGACCAGCTCGGCAGGATCCATCATCCCATTAGACCAGGAGATGAGTGAGAATCTGCCTGCCCCCTGTCTGCTCCTCTCCCCTGTACTACACCCCCTCTCTGTCCAGGCGAGATAGTAACCCCCCTCCTGTGTACACACTCAGGGTCTGTCCAGCACAAGAAGCTGTGCTATGTGAGGGGGGGTTTACTACTGGACAGGGAGACCCCTCACATAGAGCACAGCTTCTTGTGTTGAACAGACCCTGGGTGTACACAGGAGTGTACACGATGTCAGCCCAGCATCCGGAACCGCCGCCGATGAAATTAGGTGTCATCGCGACAGCGCGATGACACCTAATTCAGGCGCCCCCCCCCCCGCATGTGCGGCGGAGGCGCCTGAAAGGGAGGGGGCGAGGTCCTTCGGACCTCTCTCCCTCCCGATCGGCGGCGTTGCGGGGGTTAACCGAGGCACCATTTGGAAGGGCACAGCCTGCCCTTCCAAATGGTGCCTGGCATTAACCCCTGGGGAGCTGGATCGCGAATCGGCGCTGAAAAGCGCCGGTTCGTGATCCTTTCCCGGAGCTGGCCGACATCTTGGATGTCGGCCAAGCCTCCGGGAACTCCCCCTGAGGACTGGCGTCATCGTGCGTAGCACGATGACGCCAGTCCTAGAGTTAACCCCTAACTGCCACCAACGGTGGAGATAGGGAGTTCCAATGAACTCCCTATCTCCCGATCCGTGGCAGCTAGGGGTTAAAGTTTGGTATGGTTGGATCGGCCAGAGCATGGCCGTTCCAACGATACCAACACTACTGTGAAAAAAGTTTTTTTAAAAAAAATAAAAATTAAAATTAAAAATAAAAATATATTTAAAAAAAATTATAAAAAAAAAAATAAACATTTTTTTTCTTTTTTTGGTTCGTTAATGCAGCAATATTGTTCCCATTTCAATTATAATGTGAACAATGATGCTGCACTAACAATTTTTGTATGCGGTGCGTTTGTTAAAAATCGCGTAATTTTCCCCAAAAAAAAATGTAACGAGACCCCATCTCTAATTTTTTTTAACAAGTGCACCCCATACAAAATATAACTGCAATTGCTCGCATGTTAAAATGTGAAAAAAAACACTTTACACATTGTAAATTATTGAAAATACATATTTTATTGCATTTTTTTGTTATAATATACAGACATGACATAACGTATACATATAATAATGACATATTATGAATCTACGAGTCTGACGGAAAGAACGATATATAATATGTCTGGGTCATATACTAAAATAAGCCTTCAAAACACGTTTAAACATGATGAGCAAAACCGGTAAAAATGACCTCAGCCCAGAGGTGTGAAAAGCCTCAGCAGCGAAAGGGTTAATAATCTGTATTTAATATATTTTTTTAAATGAATTTAAATGCTTCCCTATGGAACTTAAATAAAAAATAATAAATTAAATATGTTTGTGTTTATTGCAGTGGATCCTGTGAAACACTCCTACACACCGCACATTACTGTGAGTTTTATTGCTGTGGATCTCTGTGATAATCGCTCACGTCGTCGGCGTTTCTTTGGTAATCCCAATAACGATATAGGGTCTACCACCAATTGTGAAACTTCATTAGATGAAAGCGAGACAGAAAAGGTTTCGAACATTACATCTCGTCCAAACACTGGCTATAATAGGGGTAGAACCCTGACCAGAAATCAGACTAAACAGGTTTCTTTTCGGGAAGACAATTGGAAATCAGATCCCCTGTCAGAAGTGAGATTACGCGATCGACAAAAATGGGGATACAAAGAGGGACGTCAAAACGACTACTCCCCACAAAAGTGGTAACTGATCTCTCTGTCAACTCTATCATTAATCTCTCTGGCTTTAACCTTCTTCCAAGACATATAGCTTTATTACAAAAAGGTCTCTCGTTTGTCCCTACCCCCCACTTTAACAAATTTGGTTGGATAAAGGACCTTAATTTATTTGCGAGGAGATTAGCTCTGCATGTTTTCATGGAGAAAAAGAAGGAGAGAGAAGCTAAAAATTTAGGAGTGTCCAGTGAGGATTATTTACATCTTAAAAACCTGTTGGCTCTCCTAGAAGAATGTCCACCTGATTCCTCGAATTTCTATAAAAAATTTAAGCAGAAAACTAAGTTTCTGTCTTCTCGAATATAGAGGTTTTTGTTAACCTAGTCACATCTGAGATTGAATCCATTAAAAATAAAGACCTTAATTGGGAATCCAATCTATCCCGGTCTGAACAACTAGCCCTCAAAGAATTACAGGATGTCCGTAATATTGTTATAAAACAGTCCGACAAGGGTGGTAACCTGGTAATAATGGATTACAAAAACTACGTCGCAATGTGTATGGTACACCTTAATGACAGAGATGGCTATAGGATGTTGGAAAGTGATCCCACCTTGTTGTTCACCAAAAACTTGGAGATCTTATTAACACGGGGTGAACAGTTAAAATTAATATCTAATGACAATCAAAAATTTCTACTTCCCCAATATCCCACTATACCAACCTTATATTGTCTTCCCAAGATACATAAGTCTCTCATCACTCCACCTGGATGCCCGATAATTTTGATAAAATAATTCACTGACTGAATGGGTCAGTGAATTTGTTGACTGTTATTTACGACCATTGGTACTTGATACTCCCTCTTATGTGAGAGATACCCAGCATGTTCTCCAAAAATCAGAAATACACATTCCTCCAGGTGCTATTCTGGTTAGTCTGGACGTTATCTCATTATATAACAACATTTAACAATTTAAACGCCGTATCCTCCAGCATATAAACTCCGTTCATAATAATCTAGAGACCTCGGTCTCTAGACATGTCCGAAACCAACATGACTCAGACCCTTCATGTTTATCCTTTCAACCTATTGAACTGATAGTCTGTGGACCAAGAAGGGGAAATTATGACAAGAAACTCTGTCAGAGAGAATCCTTTTGGATATACACCCTTAAAACTCTGTATCCGCATGGTCTAAATCAGGACTTTAACTACACACCATTTATTTGACCTCCTTGGTCTATATATTTAAACAGTGTCCGTTTTCAGACATTTTTTGTTCTCTGTCTTCTTTCTAATATCTACAAAACCAGAATTTAATACATATATATATATCTTCTCCTATATTTGATCGAAATTATATGCAAATCCAGTCACATTTCGAACTTATATATTTACAGAAGCATATACCCTCCTTTTTTCTTCTTTTTCATTTATCCGGGCTGTTACATACTCTTTTGATATTTATTGTGTTTATATTACCCTTCAGTGCCATTATTAATATATTTTGACCCGCTGACAATTAGCTGTTGGCTTTCCATGGTAGAGGAGCTAATTTACTGAGTCTATGATGTCTGCCTTTTTTCCAACCTCCCTCCCTCCCTTTTTCTCATTGACTATAATATATTAATTACATCATGGTCACTATTCAAAATCTCTATTGTCATTGCTGTTTGCTCATTACATGTACATATATTTTACCTGTTTGATACAGGTATTTATATGTTAATACATGGTCACTAGGTTATATGTTAATACATGGTCACTACGGTATTGGAATCCAACATAAGGTTTTTTAGCTACCCTAGACTCACCCACACGACTTCTATCAATTTAGTAAAAAAGTCATTATAACATACTATTTAATTGCAGCCAACTTTGGTATTAACCATTGATCATGAACATTTGATAAGTGTGCAAACTGTGATGTGGCAAATTAATGAATGATACTTTTTTGACCTTATGGCTTCATAGTTCGACCTGAATTGAATAAAGATGATTTGTTTGGTAGTCGTTTCATCCTCTACCTTGTCATGAATCGAAAAACTTATCATAAGCGTCTCTATAACAAAGGCATGCCATTACATATATTTTTTACCATATCTTCATTTTTTTTGTAGAGTTATTCACACACATTAATAACCTCTCTCATGGGGACATGTTTGTCTGAATGGAATATATTACATGTTCCCCTCAACTACCCTGATCTATGATCATGTGGCCCATATGATGAAGTAACAATATATAATAATGAGTTTGGTGAAAATGCCCATTGATCACCCTGAGCACGGCAAAAATATCATCCACCATAATGTTATTTCTACACCACAAAGTTCCCAGTGGTAGTTCAGGTTACCGCCTGGATAATAGATCTACATGATCTCTTAGATTAATCCTGGTTTACGATCGTGCAGCTCGGGTGATACTTATTATCAAGCAATGTGCGTGATTGGAGCTCATGGGTGTCAATCACTTGTAATACTTTTTAGATCTTGCAACAACATAGAAATGAATGGAGATATCAGATCCATCAGCTCCAATGAGCCTCATCAGTTACCTAGGTAGCTGCACTAAACACTGATTATGATTGGCCGATATGTCTGTCAATCTCCATGGAAAGCTAATCACTAGTCATTTTGTCATTCTTCAGCCCCATTGGCTAACAAACTGATCTGGGCGGAATAAGCACAATTTAAATAGCCCTTCCTTTCCTTGTGCCCGTAAGCACTCCTGACGAGCCATTCCTGGCGAAATGCGCGTCGGGTGCACACAGCAGGCAGGGACCCTCTGTTAAATCTTTATATACCCGTATTCCGCGACCTGAATACATCCTTTGTGTCTGTTGACAACGATCACTTGGTCAGTCTTTGCGGTACGTTTGCTTAGGCTAATTGAGCCGAATATCCCATCAATAGGGTACCCCTGCCTTTTGTCTTTTTTGTATGTCTCCTTTGCGTGCAGGTTTATGGCTTAATATCGCCATTTAACTTACAGTTACCCATCAACTATCAGTTGCAATACCTTGAAGTGATCCTCAAAGGTCACTTACTGTATTGATATATTAATTATATCATCTGCCGCTGGAATACTACTTTCTCATTGTAGAATTGTTTTTGTTATGTTTTTGGCTAGTAAGCACTGTTTATTTATGTTTATATGTTTGCCAATTTCATTCTTTTTTAAAAATTTGCGTCTAATAAAAGTTAAATCTTAATTTGGTCTCTGGGAGACACTAGTACTCTGATGTTCTCATTAGAGTAATTGTATCGAGCTCTGTGATACGCTCATACACACCACACATTACTGTGAGTTTTATTGCTGTGGAGCTCTGTGATACGCTCATACACACCGCACATTACTGTGAGGTTTATTGCTGTGGAGCTCTGTGATTAGGATTCCCACCCCTCCGGTTTTGACCCGGACCCGGTTTTGGAGTCATGTGTCCGGGTTTGACACCCTCTGCCACCCGGACACATGACTCCGAGCCGGTACCGGCAATCTCCTCCCCATACTTATATTTCAGCGTTCCCCCATCGCCGCAATCCTCTCTTTCGGCTGTTTCTCCATTCACTGGAGACGCAGCAGGTCCGCACCGCCCACTGTCAGTTACGCACAGGCGCAACGGCTCACGTGATGTTCACGTGCATGCTCGTGCGCCTGGCGTGCATGCGGCAATCCCAGGCCGGCTCCTGCCTCCAGTCCCACGAGACTCCCCACGAGACGTACATGCAGTGCTCAGCCTCTGTCAGTGGTACTTCATTCATGCTGGTGCTAGCCGTCAAGAAGTCCTCCTCCTGGGGACTGGTCTCGTCCACTGTCCCTCCAGATCTACACTACTACGTCTCCAGGGTGGCTCCACCAACTCCGAGACAAGCAACTGTGTGAGTGAGCGCAGTAACAGCCATAAAACCAGTCTGCCTTCCAGCCATAATTCAAATGTACCAGCCATAAAACCAGTCTCTCTGCCTGCCAGCCATAATTCCAATGTGCCAGCCAAAAAACAGTCTGCCTGACAGCCATAATTCCAATGTGCCAGCCATAATACCAGTCTCCCAGCCAGCCATAATTCCAATGTGCCAGCCATAATACCAGTGTGCCATGTATAATAACAAAGTACCATGTATTATAACAGTGTTCCAGCCATAATACCAGTGTGCCATCCATAATAACAGTGTTCCAGCTATACCAATGTGCCAGCCATAATACCAGTCTGCAAGCCATAATACCAGTGTGCCAATGGAAATGGCTTAAAAAGGGTGGCGAAACATGAAATGAATAAGAAAATGAAGGGGGAATGGACTGAAAAAGAGGGGGTGAATTGAACATGAAAAAGAGGGGGTGGGCATAAAAACGAGGGGAGAATGGTCTTGGAGGGGGAGAATTTACATGGAAAGAAGGGAGAGGGAGAAAATGGGCATGAGAAGGGGAGAAAGAGAGGAAGGGAGGAAAGGGGTAGAGAGTAGAGGAAGACAATGGAAAAGAGGGAAAGAAGGTGCACGGAACGGGGGGCATGAGCATCCTTAGCTCTGTCAAATTTTGCACTTGCGTTGCGCAGCCACACTTTTGTGTGGCCGTTCTTCGTATGCTGCCCGGCATTGGACGTCATTTGCTGCTAGCACGGCCGTGATTTAGTGCTGCTAAACGCACGTTAATACTGCGTTAGTCTGACCCTAGCCTTAATGAAGCACAGTGGACCAACACCAGCAGATGACATAGCTCCCCAAATCAACACAGACTGTTGAGACTTCACACTGGACTGCAAGCATCTTGCAGTGTGTGCCTCTCCATTTTTCCTCCATACTCTGGGTCCTTGGTTTCCAAATGAAATGCAAATGTTGCTCTCATCAGAAAAGAGGACTTTGGAGCCACTGAGCAGCAGACCAGGTGTGTTTTTCTTTAGCCTAGGTAAGACGCTTCTGATGTTGTTTGTTGTTCAGGAGTGGCTTGACAAGAGGAATACGACATTTGAAGCCCATGTCCAGGATCCGTCTGTGTGTGGTGACTCTTGATGCACTGACTCCAGCCTCAGTCTTCTCCTTGTGAAAGTCCCCAACACTTTTGAATGGCTTTTTCCTTACAATGCTTTCCAGGCTGTGGTCATCCCTGCGGCTTGTGCACCTTTTTCTTCCACATAACTTTCTATTAATGTGCTTTGATACAGCTCTTTGGGAACATCCAACTTCTTTTGCAATTAGCTTTTGAGGCTTTCCCTCCTTATGGAGGGGGTCAATGATGGTTTTCTGCACAACAGTCAGGTCAGCAGTCTTTTCCATGATTGTGATTCCTACTGAACCAGACTGAGAGACCATTTAAAGGTTCAGGAACCCTTTGCAGGTGTTATGGCTTAATTAGCTGATTAGAGTGGGACACTTTGAGCCTAGAATATTGCATCTTTTCACAATATTCTAATTTTCTAAGATTGTAGATTTGGGGTTTTCATGAGCTGTAAGTCATAATCATCATAATTATGACAAATCACGGCTTGAACTATCTTGCTTTGCATGTAATGAGTCTACCACATATATTCGTTTCACCTTTTTAAGTTGCATTACTAAAATAAATGAACTTTTGCATGATATTCAAATTTTTAAAGTTTCACCTGTTAATTCCAGATATTTTCATTCAGTAGTTCTTTTTAAAACAGCAGGTGACAGGTTTGCGGCAGCATTCGGTGGCTGATTCCCTGCACTTCAGGGACCCTGTGGTGAATTCACTGGGGAAATTTGATTCCCAAAGGGCGGGGAACATCAGAACACTGAAATGTCTGCGTCATTTCGGTGCTCTGTGAATATCCCTTTTTGTGGTGTTTTTGTGCCACCCCCTGGAAAGTGCCAGCCTAGGCCTTGCCTACCTAGGACATACTTGAAAATGAGAGAATTCTCAATGTATCCTTCCTGGTAAAATATTTTTGCGTAAAAAACCCAAATTTTTTTTTAGGGTGTCATCCTAGGGGGTGGTGTCACCTGGTGCGGGCCGCACCCCCGCACCCCCCTAGCGACGCCACTGAGAGGATATACTTGGCACGTCGTTACATACACACCGCACATTACACTATCACAGAGCTGCACAGCAGTAAGAAGTATATG
Organism: Leptobrachium leishanense; assembly: GCA_009667805.1. Classification (NCBI taxonomy): domain Eukaryota; kingdom Metazoa; phylum Chordata; class Amphibia; order Anura; family Megophryidae; genus Leptobrachium; species Leptobrachium leishanense. Next base: position 17,058 of record RXON01002118.1, on the reverse strand, counting down.
AGTGCATATATAGAAGTATATAGTGCTATATAACAACTCACCAGAATAATAAAAGCCACTTTAATCTTTTTGGAGGAGTGGGGGGCCTTTTACTGCATGTCCTGGTCACCATGCAGGGATGTCCCAAAAGCTCACAATCAAGCAAGCTCCTGCTTTACCCCTGGGGGGGGAGTAGCACAGAGGGTGCAGGGCCCCTCTCCCCCATAGGGTTGCTGCAGCACGGGCCTATGGCTTGTGCTTGCCCCCTGGGCCAAAAGTTGCCAGTCAGCCCCTGCCAGGTCCGTGACCTGCCTTGATTTCCTTCCTGACGCATATGAATTATACCTGTTGCAGGACAGAGCTTTCCCAGTGTTCCCCTCTGCATGAAATAATAATACGTGTCCAGGAAAACATGGCCAATATGGCAACTCTAACGCGGTCCATATTTTAAATGCTTTTTTAATAAAATTTGTTGTTTTATATAAATGTGTGCAGCCCATACATTGCTGGATATATATATGTTACGGGTAAAGCCAGAAGTGCGGTTAATCCTAGCATTACCCAGGCGTCATTAGCAAAAATTTTGAAGTGAAATGAAATTTCTGACTTTACCCGGGTAATCTGCAAAGTATCCAGAGGCCTCTGGGTTCTCCGGTTTTCTGCACTGTTTTAACCGCAGGGGTCAAGTTGAGGGGGAACGCGTGGGAACGGAGTTCCTGCACTAATTTTGCAGAGGGAACGGAGTTCCCTTTGGTCCCATACTCTATAAGGCTGGTAGTCAGGTGTTCAATCACATATTTCTCTATTAAGTCACAATAAATATAGGATTTATCATATATTTTTGCTTTATTTCATATTTATTTATAAAGTATTTTACCAGGAAGGATACATTGAGATTTCTTTCATTTTCAAGTATGTCCTGGGTTCAAGAGCATTGAAGTTTTACAGTAGGTACAGAAATACAAAGTAATAAAATGCAGGATATTAAAAAACACAAATATACAGATTAACACAGAAAATAAATATGCCACTATGTTACAGGTTTACAGGTGCATTCCTTATTGAGGTATGAAAATATGGAGCTCTTAAGTGACTTTAGACTTGGGGAAGATTTGATGGTGTCTGGGAGGTTATTCCATATTTGCGGTGCTCTGTAGGAAAATGAGGATCGAGCCACTTTCATTTTGTATTGTGGTATTGCCAGTAAGGTGCTGGTCCTGGATCGGAGGTTATAGGATGAGGGAACTGCTGAGGGAAGCAGCCTACTCAGATAGGGTGGTAGCTTCCCAGAAAAGCTCTTAAACACCAGGTTTGAAAGGTGAAAGATGCGTCTAGATTCCAGCGACGGACAGTTTAGCTCTTTTAACATGTCACAATGGTGGGTCATGTTGTTACATTGTAGCACAAAGCGGCAGAATGAGTTATACAATGTAGTAAGTCTATGAAGGTGTGTTTGCGGGGCAGCTGCATACACTACATCTCCGTAATCAATAGCCGGCATAAGCATTTGTTGTACAATCTGCTTTCTTATTGACATCTATACATAAATTTATCAGAGCTGAGTGTGTGTTTGTGTTACGTGCAACGTGATAATTGCTTATTGGGAGACAGAAATCCTGGTGAGTTCCCACACATCTTTTTTTAGGACTTGATCCCTGTTTAACCGGGTAATTCGCACATTACCCTAGTGTTGCTAGATAAAGTGTGATGTGCAACGAAACATCGCACTTTATCCAGGTAATCTGAAAAATATCCAAACTTCTCTGGGTACTCTGTTTTTCTTGGGTTTTCAGCAGGTTACAGATGACTGAATTCTGAGGATTACCCGGATAAAACTGCAAACTGTTATCTGACTGATAACAAAATTGTGGATTTTGGTTATTTTTAATGAAATTGTATCCACAATCACAAACCACAATAAATAACCGACATGTAACTCTGTGCATTAATTGTCTGAAAATTAATTTATGAAGATAAAGATATTATATAAAGAGTAACCTGATGGTTATTATGTTTTATAAATGATCTATAAACACATATGACACATAATAAAGATCATGTAACTATTTCACATTCATATAAGAAACATATCCTGTTACTCTGTATATTCATTATATCCGCAATACATTTTAATGTTTGTCTTTTGCCATTGTCATTGATAATATTTATAGATACAGGGTTATTCAAAGAGAATCGAAAAGTCACTGCATGTTCGGTGACTTTTCGTTCTCTTCAATTCGGGCCAATTCGGCGATCCCATTTCGGCGACCCTGCGGTGTATTCAGCGAGCACCACAGGGCTGTCGAAGCGCAGGGAAAAGCTGCCGCAAACCCGACGAAATGTCACCACAAGAACACAGCGAATGCACGCCGAAACCCGCAAAAACATCTGGATTAACCCGCCGAAGACGCCGGAAAAACCCGAGCAGGAGCCAATCACACGCAGGGAAGCCGACGGAAAAACCCTACACCGCAGACGAGTGAAGTGAATAAATTAAAAAAACAGTTTGTTTGAATGTTTGAAAAGTGAAACGCTGTTTGCAAAGAAACTACTGAGCGAAAATGTCTGAAATTTACATATGAGGTCCAGGGAATGATAATAAAAAGGGCTGTTACAGAAAAAATAAGTAAACTTAAAAAAAAAAAAAAAAAAATCTGACTTATTGTTTAAAAAAATTATCCAGACAAATGCTTAAGATATCAAAAAAAAATCTATAAATAAAGAGACTCTTTACTTCAGAATTTTATAATGAACGGTTTATTAGATATTGAATTAAAACGGGAATATTTTTAATATTTAAGCCTATGGGATTCTCCTGAATAAACCTGTCGAATGAAACCACCGAATGGCAGGGCATTTCAGGAACCTTTCACTGCTGGTTTGTGTTCTCTGAATAGCCGAAGCATTGCTTTTTTATGGGGATTTCACTGCCCTCGAACAGGCACCATATGTGCAGGCAATTCGCCAGGATTTGGCGAATTGCCTACTCTCTGGATAGCCGAATGGCCAAGAAAGGTAACCGAACGCTGATTTTCAGCGTTCGGTTACCTTTCTCAAGCAATTCGGAGCTCTTTGAATAACCCTGATTGTGTGAAAAGTATCAAAGAAAAAGACAGTTCAACCGAGTCCACAAATGCTGGTACTGTTTGATTTCCACATCTGACTCCACATATTTACTATTATAAGCAGGGTTGGATGCTCTGCAGATTATCCAGGTGAAGCTGTAGATAGTCCTCAGATTTATTTATTTATTTAGTTGCAAAGTATTTTACCAGGAAGGATACATTGAGATTTCTCTCGTTTTCAAGTATGTCCTGGGTGAATATTACCCGGGTGAAGCTTTAGGCTGGGGTCAGACCAGCACACTTTTAACGTGCGTTCTGGCGCACATAATTATGGCCGCACTAGCAGCAGATGACGGGCAAAGACGGCCAATATACGATGTACGGCCGCACAAAAGTCCGGCCGTGCAACGCAAGTGGAATTTGAACGCATTTTTTTGAGAACGCTGAACCGCTAGTACTGACGTACTGAGTGCGCAGCTGCGGCATAGCGGCGTCCTTGCGTGATTAGGAGATGTCAGACGCTGCTAATGTCCAGCCTACATAACGTCCAGACGCAAAAAGAGTTTTATTGACGATCCGTACAAAATCACGCCCGAAAATGCGCGTTGTCTGACCGTTTTTGCGCATTCCGTGAAAAAATACGTCAATGCGTTCGGACGCACTTTTTCACGTTTGCGGGGAAAAATGCTTTCGTCTGACCCTAGCCATAGACTTGCACATTATCCGGATAAAGTGTGAATGTTTCAGCTCTTCCAGACCGATAGTTGGTTAGTCCTAAGACTACCCGGGTAAAGTCTGAAATTTTCATTTTTTTCCAGCTTTACCCAGCTGGGTAATCCTAGGATTAACCGCACTTCGGGCTTTACCGGTAACATATATATATAATGCCAGGTCGGCCATGTTTTTTGGACACATAATTTATTCATGCTGATGGGCAGTGCATCACCCCGCAGCATGTATAATCCATATGCTGCAGGTAAGAAATAAAAAAGGAATCCCAGGTGATCTGCCTTGATTTCCTACCTGCAGTATATGAATTATACATGTGCATTATGCAGCCCAGCATTTTTCCAGTCACTCCCCCTCTGAATGAAATAGTTATATGTGTCCAGGAAAACATGCCCGATCTGGCAACTCTAGTATATACAGTATACAGTATGGGCTCTATTGCACTCCTCGCGCATCGGTTTTGCACGCACGCAAATGCGCATTTGCGCGTGGACAAAACCATTTGCGCAAAACATCATATGTCGATGTTAGCGCAAACGATGCGCGTAATCGTCTACCGCGATTGACCCTGCGCGAACCCAGCGCGAGCGCAAGTCCGTGCGCACATCCTATACTTAACATTGACAGCGCAAATGTGCTCGTGCTCTGGTATGCGGATGGTATTACAATCTTTGCGCAACGAAAGTTTGCACGCATTTTCGTAACGTCTTTGAAAAGCAGGTGGTAACTGTAAATTTGATCGTCCTGGCCGAAACGAAATATACCAGCACAAAAAAAAATACAGCACAGTACAGTTACACATTCTACTCATACCCAAACATTAAAATTTATAAATTGTGTCATTGTTAATTTTTTCTTTTTTTGGCTGGTGGTTGTCAATTCTTTTTTTTTTAGTTTGTAAATATTTTATTGGAAATGAGTGATTGATGCTGGCTGAATCCCGTGACAAATCCCGTGACAAAACAGTCTGCCCGCCGATTCCTGCACGCAATGTTCATTTGCGAACGGCTTTGCGCGTCGGATTTACGCACGAAAAATCTTGTAGGAAGAAAAAATGCACTCGGATCGGAATACCGCGTTAGTTTTCAGGCGATAACGTTTTTTTCGTGCTCAAAAAAATTGCGCTGCGCCAGCGCAATTGCGCAGAGAATGTAATAGGGCCCTATATGTGTGTGTGCACATTATATATAAAACTTATGAGAAAATGAGATGGGATAGACAATTATGTACTTAAATTTATTACAATTTCAGGCCAGCAGTGTTTGATTTGATTGATTGATTGATTGATTAGGTCATGTTTTATTTTACTACAAAGGTGCATAACATTGTTTGCACATTGCAGGAACAAAAATGTGTACACAAACCATCAGCATGCATGCTTTGAATTGTTTCACGATAAAGCGTATCCAGTTAGAATGCAGGAACAATAGGAATGAACATACATAATGCAGTGTCATACTCCCTCACTGTTTTAGATTTGCTCGCTGTAGTCTTAGCACCAATGAATCTTGAAAGTTTGCTTTGTAAGGACAGCAAAGGGTAAACAGCTTCTGATGAAGCGCAAGGCTGCTTGGGAAGCTGTGCAGGGAGCTACACATGCTCTGAAGTGTTGCTTTCTGTAGAAATGATTTACTTGAGGAGGATAGGTCACTTCATCAATGTGGACAGTTTCAGCAACAAACATTTTATTGCATGATTTATGTGATCCGAGGAAATGTGTTATTTTTGGCTGTTTACTAATCTAACATAAGAATATACTGAGGTTATACAGAAGGACTGGTTTGTAAGCACATAAAGAGGTTGTGATTATGTTTCTTACATTTATTGAACCAGTACCGAATCAGCTGCATTTTCTTTAACCCTGCAATTATATTCTAACCAGATGCATTAAACACACAGGCAAAATAGACAGCTCTAATTGCTGTAACATAAAAAAAAAAAAAATTTTTAAACCTTAAAAAAGTAATAATAAAATGTGTAAATACCTATAGTTGAGCAAAAAAAAAAAAAAACCCTTTTATAAAATAAGAATTTTACTTTTTAAAATAAAATGTAAATTAACAAGGTTATTCAAAGAGAGCCGAATAGGCTCCGACATTGCACCAAACAGGGAATTTCCCCATACAGTGCAAATTCGGAGCCATTTGGCTATTCAAAAAGCAGGCAGTTTGCCAAATATTGGCAAATTGCCAGCGAAATACGGTGCTGTTTGGCGGCGGTGAACTCCCCATAGAGAAGCAATGGTTAATCTATTCAAAGAACACCGAACGGCACCGAAATGTCAGTGAAATGCCCTGATTTTGTTTCATTCAGGCGAATCCCATAGGTTTCAATGTAAATAATATTCCTGTTTATAATTAATAAACCATTTATTCTTTTAATCTACAGCAAAAAGATGCTTTATTCATTTTTAGGAATTTTTGGGGATTTTTTCTCCCGATTTATTTTATTTTTTGAAATAGCTTCTTTTTTTTTCTGTAACAGACCTTTTTATTATTATTCATAGAACCTTATATATGAATTCCTTTTAAAAGTTGCAGTGGCTTTTCTTTTTTTCACTGTTCCTTGGCTTGTCCCAATGGCTGGTAGGCGCTCTGATCGGCGGATTGTTGGCTTTTTTCATGTGTTCGGCGTTGTCTTATCGGAGCGATCTGATGACTTTTCAGCAGCTAATTGGATTGGATGTTTTTGGGCAGTTTTGCGGTGGTTTTTCTGTTCCATTTAGCGGTTTTGAAGGCGTTTTTCGGATGCAAGCTGCAAGGAACGACAGAGCATCAAAATTCCAGTGGAATTTCAGTACTCTTTGAATAACCCTGTATGTGTGCATGTGACCTTCTATAGTCCTATTATTATACAGGCATTTATACAGCGCCAATATATTCCGCAGCACTTTACTACAGGGGAGCACAAACAGGAGACGTACATGATGAAAAGATGACTGTCTGTAGGATAACTGTCCAGGTAGTAGAGCACTTAACCAAGTGCTCAGTCAGACATCCCATGAGCTTACAATCTAAGGGACTGGGGTAGGTGAAACAGATAGGAGCAGAGGGAATGTGAAGATGGTTAGCAGGGCAGCATAGGAAGAACCAGAAGCCTGGGCTTAGTGAGAGTAATTAGAAAGAGAAGTGGAGACAGCTGGAAGAGAGACCTGAAATTATGGACCTGCCCTGGGTGGGACAGCAGAGGGGAAGGAGCCATGCAGTCTGTCGTGTGCGTGTTGTGAATAGAGTGTGAATAAGGTTATGAGAAAAGTACATTGTGCATGGGGGAGGGGGAACAGAGGGTTTTTTCTAACAGGAATGGAGGGAGATTTTAAAATAAAGGCAAACATAAAATACAATTGCATAAATATGGCAGTCCTGAAAATAGGGTCGAAAATAGGGTCGAGAATAGGGGACGTCGTGATGGATCCGGATACCTTAATGCAGGTTTAGGGGCGCAGAGGGGAAGAAGCCATGCAGTCTGTCTTGTGTGTGCGCTTGATGCAGTCCTATTAATAAATTTTTAGAACTTTATTATTCAGCTATTAATTCTAAGGGTATCTTCACAAGGTGACACAGCACACCAAGAAAAATGTAGGAAATGTAGGAAAATTATTCATCTCATTACTTGTGATCTCTCCTTCATTAAATGACTACTATAAAATGGGGCATTTGCTATGCATTAAGGCTGGGGTCAGACGAACGCAGTGCGAACGCACGTGCAGCCGCACTTTATCACAGCCGCAGTAGCAGCAAATGACGGCCAATGACGGGCAATATACGAAGTACGGCCGCACGAAAGTGTGGCCGTGCAACGCAAGCGGCAAACAAACGCATTTTTTCTAGAACGTGATACCTCTAGTACTGACGTACAGAGTGCGCTGCGTCCGCTAGCGGCGTGTGTGCATGATTAGGAGACGTCAGACGCTGCTAATGTCCGGCCAACATAACGTCCAGACGCAAAAAGGGTTTTATTGATGATCCGTACGAAATCACGGACGAAAATGCACATGGTATGACCGCTATCGCGTATTCCATGAAAAAATACGTCCATTCGTTCGAACGCACTTTTTCACGGACAACGCGAAAAATACGTTCGTCTGACCCTAGTCTAATTCTGAAGCAAAGCCTTATTGCTATCCTTGCCAGGCTCAAATTTATTTTCTGATAAGTGTAAGTGCACAAAATCATATTAATTTTCCAGAAGGGGTTAATCACAAAGCATTGAAATTTCAGATATTAGAAAGGTCTGTTACAGAGTAAAAATAAAGTTTTCAAATAATTGGGAAACAAAAATTTTGTCTAAAAAAAAAAAAAAATACATAAAGGTGTTTTAACTTAATAAAAAAATAAAAAATCTTTTTGCTGAAAATGAAAAGAATAGACTTATTTTTAAATAAAAAATTATATAACTTTTTTAATCCAATGGAATTCACCTATTTAAATGTTTCGAACTGAATCACCGAAAATCCGGTAAGGCTAAGGTCAGACGAAAGCAGTTTTAACGTGCGTTTAGCCGCACAAAATCACGGCCGTGCTAGCAGCAAATGACGTCCAATGCCGGGGAACAGACGACGAACGGCCGCACAAAAGTTCGTCCGCACAACGCAAGTGGCAAACGAACGCATTTTTTCTAGAACGTCAAACCGCCACTACTGACGTACAGAGTGTGCTGCGTCCGCATAGCGGCGTGTTTGCGTGATTGGGAGACGTCAGACGCTGCACACGTCCGGCCAACATAACGTCCAGATGCAAAAAGTGTTTTATTGATGATCCGTACAAAATCACGGACGAAAATGCGCATCATATGACCGCTATCGCGTATTCCGTGAAAAAATACGTCCATTCGTTCGAACGCACTTTTTCACGGACAACGTGAAAAATGCGTTCGTCTGACCCTAGCCTTATTTCACGAAGTTCAGAATTCTGAGAATAGACAAACACTTAGGCTTGTGTCAGACGAGCGCAGTGTTCACGTCCGTGTTGTCGCAAATAAGTACGTCCGTGATCGCATACAATTGTGGTAAATGGAGCCCCACACGCGAAGTACGTCCGCACAGAAGTGGGAACGCATGATGGATGCGGCAAACGGACGCAGGTTAGGCTAGGGTCAGACTAACGCATTTTTCACGTGCGTTTAGCCGCACGAAATTACGGCCGTGCTAGCAGCAAATGACTTCCAATGCCGGGGAACATACGACGAACGGCCGCACGAAAGTTCGTCCGTGCAACGCAAGTGGCCAACGAACGCATTTTTTCGAGAACGTCAAACCACTACTACTGACGTACAGAGTGCGCTGCGTCCGCATAGCGGTGTGTGTGTGTGATTAGGAGACGTCAGACGCTGCTAATGTCCGGCTAACATAACGTCCAGACACAAAAAGTGTTTTATTGATGATCCGTACAAAATAACGGACAAAAAGGCGCATCGTATGACCGCTATCGCGTATTCAGTGAAAAAATACGTCCATTCGTTCGAACGCACTTTTTCACGGACAACGCGAAAAATGCATTCGTCTGACCCTAGCCTTAGGCAAGAACGTAATACTGCTAGAACGGATGTGCAGATGCGCCACGTCCGCATAGCTTGAGTGATGGAACGTGGTCAACGGACTGCATTTATACGTCCAGCATTTTTGACGGACAAAATGTTGTTTCATTTTAATTTATTTTCCCTCCTGCATCAGTCAAAAAATTTGTTAGTGAAAAAAAAGGACTGTGTGGCCACTACCTTGTTGTCAGTCAGAAAGTACGTCCGCACAGTCCGTACAAAATGCGCTCGTCTGACCCTAGCCTTAGTTCTCAATGGTATAATTTCGCCGCGGCCAAAGATCGCTGAGCTGCACTGTATTTTGTCGTCAATTCACCAGTAATTGGACAATTGACAGTTTTGTGAATAGATGAAGTGCCCAGAAATTGCACTGTAAAGTGAAATTCACCATTTGGTGCACGTCGGTGGCAAGTTTGGGGCTTAGTACACTCTTCCTTCATGTACCTGTGCAATGTATAACGAGTTTAAAAATTCAAAAACTATTCATGCCAGGTCCAATTTTCTGTTTAAAAAGTGTAAAAATCCTCACTAACGTCTTTCACTTGGCTAGGCCATTTATTTCATGGAGAAGTTTGCCCCAGAATGGAGGATTCTATAGAGAACCTAAGAACAAAGCTTTATATAGAAATAGTGGGCCGTATTCTGCCTTTGCCAGTATTTTAGAGCCGCCAAGAAAGAAATTCAAGCTGTTAAGTCTTTACAGCTTCCCAATACCTGCTGGATTAGGAGTTGGCCAATTTAAAAGCAGGGTAATCATAATTGTTCCAAGCCTCTAATGAATGCCGACATTGCTAAAATGCTCTCATGGAATTGCAGATGACAAGTCACTTAACGCCAGCTTTTAGAAGCCAGTAAACCTTTTTTGGGAGGGCTGCAGAAGGGAATTATTTACTCCCTTTACATTTGCTCTTCCTCTGCAATGTACAAGGGTATAGGAGTGTGTACCCCCTCTCCAGGCCCGGGTTAAGATCTCTATGGACCTGGAGCTGAATATTTTGGTGGGCTTTTTTTGGAATTTAGTGAAATCAAAACATATTTTAGATGATTTAATAGTGCAGATACGGGTATATCTAGCCAGGCAGATAGGGGTATCTAACCAGATATACAGTATGAGTAAATTTCCATTCAGATTTCAATCATTTACAGCGTGTTAAATAATTTTTTCACATTTTATCATCCAAACCTTTGCGGTTATATATACTATAGGGAATTCTTGGTAAAAAAAATGTGAAATGGGAACCTGTTAATGCATTTTTCTGAGAAAATATAAAATTTTAACTAAAAAGCTTGGGAAATGAGAAGGTGGGTAATGGCAGTGGTATTGCTCATTTTATACGTGACAAATGGACAATACCATCGCTTTGCAACTAAAAATAAATAAAAAAAAAATGTCTCTTTTTCTTTTAGATTTTACATGCTGATGTTTGGTATCAATGCAAAGGCCAGACTCTAACCTGTCCAATGACACCTCACTTGACCTTGTGAGGTGTAAAGATTAGTGACTCAGCAGTCCAAAGTTCCCTGCAGTGCTCTTCCCTGCACTACAGCGGTTTAAGATTGTGATGCAACAATTCGTAACAATGGATTGTGCCATCACCTCCACCCTTGGTGACATGAGAAACATGATGGTTAGTTAGTGCAGCATTATTGTTCACTTTATAATTGAAAAGTGAAAAATATTGCTTTTAGAGAAGAATTTTTTTTTATTAATTTTCTTACGTAAAACCTGGTCATATTTGATATCATTGGAAAGGCCATGCCCTGGCCTTTCCAGTGATACCTCACATGACCCTGTAGCTGCTATGGAGTTGGAGATACAGGGGTCCACATGCTGACATAGTTATCCTTTCTCTTGGCCTATTCTGAGACATGGGCCTGGAGCTGCTGCTCCATCAGCCCCTATGTTAATCCAGCCCTGCCCCTCTCAAACTATTTACAATACTAATGTGAGAAACAAAGAGGTTTGTGAGGGTCCTGAGAACGAGCAATGGCACTAGTGGTCTGCTCTACGGTGGGGCACATTCAGGTCTCACAAGGTTTTAGCTGGATTGTACCATTACAGAGACAACTGCTCCATATGCAAATCAGACTGCAGTCACCCATAAAGGGTGGCCAATACTGAATGCCAAAAACACCATCCCTGCACGAGAGGTGCAGCAGCCCCTGACAATAGTTTCGGCCTTGTTAGGCCTCGTCAGGAGTGTAAAGGTGACAACCTCTAGGCACATCGAGCAAGGGGTCCACGTCTGGATTACCCTGTAGACTTAGGCTAGGGTCAAACGAAAGCATTTTTACACGCGAACGTAAAAAAGTGCGTCCAAACGAATTGACGTATTTTTTCACGGAATTCGCGAAAACGGTCATACGATGCGCATTTTTCGTGCGTGATTTCTTTCGGATCGTCAATAAAACTCTTTTTGCGTCTGGACGTTATGTAGGCTGGACATTAGCAGTGTCTGACATCTCCTAATTACGCAAACACGCCGCTATGCCGCAGCTGCGCACTCTGTACGTCCGTACTAGCGGTTCGGCGTTCTCGAAAAAATGCGTTCGTTTTCCACTTGCGTTGCGCGGCCGGACTTTCGTGCGACCGTACTTCGTATATTGGCCATCATTGCCCGTCATTTGCTGCTAGTGCGGCCGTGATTAAGTGCGCCAGAACGCACGTTAAAAGTGCGCTGGTCTGACCCCAGCCTTAGGCTAATGTCAGACGAACGCAGTCAGAGCGCACTCAGCGTGCGTGCATAACGGACAGACGTAAAGACGGAAGATACTGTAGACACCACTCAATCCGTTTTTTCTTGACGGACGTAGAGAAAAAAAAGGGAACTATAGGAAATAAAATTAATATGAAAAATTATAAAAATTTGAAAAGGTTATGAAAAGCCATTTTGTGCGTCAAGGTGCTGGACGTCGCAAATGCGCTGCGTCTGACATCTAATCACTCACATAGAACAATATGTGGATGTGGCGCACTCTGCGCGTCCGTCTAGCGGTAGTACGTTTTTGCCTAACTTGCATCCGTTTGCCACGTGCGTTGTACGTGCGCAGTTCAGTGCGACTGTACTTCGTGTGTGGGTCTCTATTGCTCATGATTCTAGGCTACGACGGACGTTAAACTGTGTGGCAACACGGACGTGATCACCGCGTTCGTCTGACGCTGGCCTTAAAGGGAAAAACAAAGAGGTTTGTGAGGGTCCTGAGAACTAGCAATGGCACCTGTGGCCTGCTCTACGGTGGGAAATGCCAAGGAAGTCATTCCTGCACTAGAGGTGCAGCAACCCCCGACGATCGTTTCGGCAATACTAATGTGACCTACTTCGGTACTGCCACTCTCACCACTAAGGCTTGTGTCAGACGAGCGCACTGCAGAGTGGAAGGAACGTCCGTGAGAGCGGACGTTCCTTCTACTCTCCGCTGCCAATGAGTGCGCTCAGCTTTGCAGCTCCGTTGACGCGCTTTCTAGCGCATCAACGGAGAGATTCGCTACACGGACGCTTGCTGTGCGGGCAATTCTTGTGCGCGCACAAGTGTTTGACCGGTCCCGTGGCTGTATCAACGTGGCTTCGACGGGCGCCAGTAAGTGCGGGCGCATGGGCGCACTAGGTGCACTCGTCTGACACGAGCCTGAAGTTCTTCATATAAACAGGTGGACTACGAATCTGAAAGTACTTACTCCTGACCAGTAGATCCATGCAAAGCTCTCACAAGTCAGCACTAAATGCATGCTGGTGTAAAACCAAGTAAACATTTTGATCAGAGAGGCAGGAACTATAATGTTTGGCTCTCCCTTTAACAAAGCTTCATTATGATAAAATGTAATCTCTGCTTTGCCTATTCTATGAAATATAAAATGAATTTATACGATAGAAGACAGAGAATCTTGGCGTTTTCATCACATACTTAAGGCTGGGGTCAGACGAGCGTCATTGGAGAGCGGAAGGAACATCCGTGAGAGTGACATTCCTTCTACTCGACGCCAATCTGCCCACCTTGCTGAGCGCACTCAGTGCGTCCTAGCACATTGACGGGGAGGCTTTTGTGGACGGACGCTTGCTGCGCGCGCATTTAGTTCACGTGCACAAGTATGTGACCGGCCCCGTTGCAGCGTCACAACGCACCGGTAAGCACGCCAGTACGGGCGAACCTAGTGCGATCGTCTGAAGCTGGCCTAAGGTGAAGTGGTCATAGTGTCTGTAAATTTTAATGAAATGTTAAATATATTATTATTATTAATAAATTGCATAAACATCATCTGCAGTTCTGAGTCTTTTGGGGTAAGCCTCTTATAGGTTTCCCTCTGGATCCTACTTTAATGTGTACCGAAGCAGTAACTGTCACATTTTGCCACTGATTTCAGATAAAATAAGATTTGTCTCCTTTTCCGTTCAGTTCTGGTAATCAATATCTTAATAGTATCCTAATTAAATAGTAAAAAAATCTGATACATTTCAGTGTAGAAATATCTTTAAAATCCTACCCATTTTTAAAAAACGGTAAAAAAATTATTTTATTTTCCAGGTGTTGTCAAACTACATTTCCCATAATGCTCTGTCAACCAATAAACTAAAAGGATTATATTTTACAGACGAAGAAGAATATTTTTTATTTTGTAATTTAAAACAAAGGTATTTACTGTATATCACTGTACAGGAAAGTAGATATTAGTTTTTCCTTCTGGTCATAGAAGCATGCATTGAGAGTGGGTATGTGAGTTGGAGGTATTGTGACTATCATGGTTATTCAAAGAGCTCAGAATTAGGGCCGAAAGGTAACCGAACGCTGAAATTTAGCGTACGGTTACCTTTCCTGGCCATTCGGCTATTCAGAGAGCAGGCAGTTCGCCAAATGTTGGCGAATTGCCTGTACATATGGTGCCTGTTTGGTGCCTGTTTGAGGGCAGTGAAATCCCCATAGAGAAGCAATGCTTCGTCTATTCAGAGAACACAAACCAGCAGTGAAAAGTTGCTGAAATGCCCTGCCATTCGGTGGTTTCATTCGACAGGTTTATTCAGGAGAATCCCATAGGCTTCAATGGTAAAAATATTCCTGTTTTAATTCAATATCTAATAAACCGTTGATTATAATATTCTGCAGTATAGAGTCTCTTTATTTTTTAGGATCTTTTAGGCATTTTTTGGGATTTTTCTGCCAACATTTTTTTTCTGTTTTTTTTTAAATCGTTCTTTCTTTTTTCTGTAACAGCCCTTTTTATTATCATTCATTGGATCTTATATGTGAATTCCAGACATTTTCGTTCTGTAGTTTCTTTGCAAACAGCGTTTCACTTTTCAAACATTCAAGCGTACTGTTTTTTTTTTCACTCCATTCGTCTGCGGTGTCGGGTTTTTCCGATGGCTGCTCTGCGCTCTGATCGGCTCCTGCTCGAGTTTCTCCAGCGTGTTCGGCGGGGTTAATCCAGATGTTTTTGCCAGTTTCGTTTTGTGCGTTCGCCTGGGTTTTGCGGTGAGTGTTCGGCAGGTTTGCGGCGGCTTTTCCCTGCACTACGACGGCCCTGTGGTGCTTGCTGAATACACCGCAGGGTCGCAAAATGGGATCGCCAAATTGCACCAAATTGAACAGAACGAAAAGTCAACGAACGTGCAGTGACTTTGATTCTTTTTGAATAACCCTTTATCTTTCACAAATCAAGAATAATGTCAGTGTACCACTGTGCTGTTTTAAAAGTAAATAGTTTACTAAATTTGCAACAACAGAACAAAATTGAACAATCAAATACATTTTCTGAAGGTCCAAATGTGTTTAATGACGTCACAGTACTTTGTCATTGGGGCCAAATCTGGCCATTCCTTATGAGTAAAACTAATTTTATAGCTTGAAAATGTATCTAAAATATGTGAATTCACGTTAATATCATTCACCGCATGTAAAAGAAATAAATCTAGCATTTTGAGTTAGTTACAATAAACCCATTCTCAGTCCCAACTGTTGGAGGGGAGAGAATTCACATCTGTTAAATGCATCACCCTTATCATGCAGGTGTAGACATTCATACATGATTCTGAGAGCGTCTGAGAAGGAACTCAGCGTGGTTGTTTTACAGTCTGAAAGCCTGAATCTGTCATGTTAGTTATAGGGTGGCAATAGCAGTGAGAGGTTATGCATGTCTAAATCTCAATGATGAAGTGAACATGTTAAGGAAGATGACAAGCTTTCAGACTCTTGCTAGGAACATTTTAGCAGAAGTCCAAATATACTCATGGGATACGATGGAAACTAGAAATCTAATGAGTAAAAACACAATCAGGTCTATTCAGTAGGGATGTGCGTTTCGGGTTTCGGAATTTTCACGAAATTTCCCGATTCGTGACTTCGGATTCGGCCAAATTTCCGAATCGGATCGGACCCGAAAACCGATAGATCCGAAAAGTTTTCCAAGCCGAAACGAATTTTTTTTGGATTTTTCGAATGGGACTTGAAATGTGTCAAATCGAAATTTATTTTTGCTCTATTCATGATTTCGGTTCCATTCGTGATTTCGGTAATTCTGGAAATCGTATATTTAACTATTATCGGTTATATCGCTGATTCTGTAAATTTTGTATTTGTAAATGCGTATCACTTGTTTCTTGTGGCATTCGGGTCAGTTTAGCGTTTTTTAAATCGTTTTGTTCATTTTGTTTGTTCCTTGGCTTTCATACCATTTTAATATGATTAAATAAAGTTGTGAAATGTATATTCAATTATTCATAAGAAAAAAAGGATCTTTATTTAATAAAAAAAAACACGATAGAATCACCAGAATTATCGTAGACACTTTGAAACGAGGAGAACAGAAGTTCCGAAAAAACTAAAATTTCCGAAATTTCTGAAAAGTCGATACAAAAAACGAGCAAAGTGACCCGAAAATACGAAAAATGGTCGATATTCCGAAAAAAAAATGTACACGAAAAACGAGCCGAACCGAATCGAAACAGAAATCGGTCGATACGAGCCGAATCGAAAATTTTAAACATCCGAACAAATCGATCCGAATCGAACCGAAAAAAAAATCGGTGCGCAAGCCTACTATTCAGACAAAGGTGAAAACCAGGAGAATGACTGGAGAAGTTAAAATTCTAGGTCAAAATAGCCAAACCAGAAAAATTCTCCCATTTATCTCACTTTCCAAATTGACTATTTGGTCTAGATTGTTCTCTTCTGGCAGTTCTCCTGGTTTTCACCTCGCTCTGAATAACCCAGAACGTTTTTATAGTTAGTAGTCAGGTTATTAATACCAAAATTTGGTTAGAAATATTGGCGAAGGTTACAAGAAACCATTGTTAAACTTGTCATGCGTAGTACAGCATTTATTGAAAACAAGAGATTACAAAAACAAAAATGGACTACATAGCGACATTATAGATATGTGGCCCACTTCAATTTCCATAATTAAGATGTCTCTGTAGTAACAGTGCTGAAAATGATCCTTTGCGTAACAAAGCCCCTTTCTTATGCTGAAGGACCTCCATCAAGCCTCCACCATCTGAAGTTGTTAATATTTTTCATGCAGCAACAATGTTGCTGTTGGTCAAAATTCACATGCTAGTAGCAGTTGGTCCTTCCATCACTGTGGGGACCTTTCCTATGGCATCTGTATGTGAAATTGTGATCAACATTTCAATTACAGCACTGCTCCGTCCATTTACCACTATTTACCATTGATCGAATAGAGCCGGAACATGAAGGACAAAAGAGGGCTGGTCTCCATCAGTCATTCTTACAATTGCCAGATCAGCCATGTTTTCCT
>RXON01002117.1:0-39536 GCA_009667805.1 Leptobrachium leishanense | reverse complement strand
TATTAAAATATTTATTTTGGAAATGTTCAGTTAATAAGTAGACATTTGTTGCACTTGTTATATTTTGTTAATATATTTAAAACTTTATTTTGGAAATATACCTCTACCTGTAATAAGAGGTTTTTGTACTTTAAGTTTATTTTTCTGTTTTTTCTTAATAAGAGTGTCACGGAACGGACATGAGAGCTCTTTTCAGCGAGCCACAGGACTAAAGACAGAACCCTTTTTAAAGACCATTTTTCCTGTTTTCGTTTTCGTTTGCGTGTGAGCCTATGGACCTCTTATTTTATTGCTAGATGTGGTTTTATTGGTGTAATGTAATGAAAATGTACCCTGTATGATGTGACTGTAAAAGTATGAAAGAAACCGTTTGTATGTGTTTTTCCCCGTCGCCATTTTGCTCATCCCAGCATGGTTTCACAGAACAAAGGATCTCATGCCCCAAGATGGAGATTGCAGCGGGCCAGAGGATTGGAGGCTTTTCCAAGACCTCATCTGCCTAATCCCCTGGACAATGGGGGAGTTGAAAGGGCAAGATAGAGGATACAGCAAACCAACTGATTGGAGGCTTTTCCAAAGCCTCATCTGCCTAATCCCTGGACAATGGGAAGGCTGAAAGGGACCTGATAGGGAACAGGAGGCTGGGAAAGGAGCCAATCAGTGCTGGTTGTGTGGGTGGGGGAGTTGGTAATCTGTTTGTGTGAAATTGTATAAATGACCCTGTTGAAACCCATAAAATTCAGTTCACTGTTTTAAAGCATACAGCCGCGTCTGGTGTCTTCATTTCAGAGCTACAATCACTTTTGCAGGAGACACTCAGCGGTCTCCTGCATCACCACTCAACCCAAGAACGGGATCCCCAAGGCAACACCGCACCATCTCTCCAGACGCCGGACCAACACCATTTCATCCTCCAGGCCGCTCGAGACGCCGAGTGCCGTGCCACTCGGTAGTCGGGCCGGACGCCATCAAAGGGGGGGGGTCAGATAGAGCAGGACCGCAGGCTGACTTCCATCCCGCCACAAAGAGTTATTTTGAAAATGGTGTTGAGAAAAAATTATACAACACATATATGTGTGTGGGAGTGGTTTGTTGGTGGGTGTAGCACAAGGGGCCTCATGATTTCCTAGTGCCCGAGGGCCCCATGAGTTGTCAGTCCGCCCCTGCTAACAAGGTATTATAATATGGGGCTAACTCAATCCATACCTTACCACATACGGTCATGTATTTCTTATCCCATTTGGGATCCCTGTATACCAAGAAAAAGTCTTATTATTTAAACAGACGTTTTATCATTTTGATATGCAAACTATCCATGGCTCCTATGCATGGAAAAGGGTCTGTGGACAACATACTTTCAGTCCACGTAGCCATTAAATCACACCAGGGAGTCGTGTGTTATTTGTCAGCGATGTGAGTTGCGTAATCAATGGGTGTCTCACCTGGTAGCGGTTTGGACCCTTGGGAGTATACGTATGGTTACCTGTGGAGCGCAGTAGGCTCTTACTAGAACGGAATCGTATTCAGTTTCCCTCCTTGCCTGGTCTGTTGTTAGGGTATCTTGGGTGTCAGGTACTTCCCTTTTTATAAGCTTATTTCCCATATTTGTACCTGTAAGGATGATACTAGAACAACAATAAACTAAACCAGCAACATTTACAGTTAATGTCAGACACCGAAGCACACACATGCACTTGTAGACCTACATAGGCCAATAGCTCCAATTAAGTTGACCCAAGCAACCCCCCAACCTGCAATACCCAGATATTGCAGCGCCTGACTTGGACACTGAGAGGAGAGTACGTTGGGTGATAGCCAATTGAGCTAACCTACACAATGAAAACAACCTGTGCTCACCAATATAAACCGGGCTAGCAAGCACCGGACAGAGGGCCTCTGAGCTACCAAGCAAGCACCAGATAGGGCGACATGCTCCCACAGCACTGAGCGCAAGCCCTGAAACAGCGGATGCTCCGTAAGCAATCCAGGTGTGAATCCGGATTCCACTGATCAGGAAAAGATGGCCACAAAAGCAGGAGACCACTTACCCAGTTGATAGACCAATATTTCTTCACCCAGGTGACTATTTCAACTGCTGCAGACTTCTCCTTCTCTCTATCTGAGCCTTATCGCTCCCACAGGATCCTGGGAAGGATTGGAGTCACACAAGCTGCTTGCATGAAAGGCATACAGACTCAACTTGCGGTTACTTCACACAGCCCTTCTAAAGAGCAGTTTTATTCCTGGTTAATAGGTCTTTCAGAGACTAAGATGTGGACTAATCAAAAACAGTCATTACATATTTTAAAAATGCTGAATACACGGTTTCAAACTTAACAAACAATTTTCAAAAGACCATTTAGCACATACAATAAAATATATTTTGTTTAAACTGCATGACCATGGAAGGATTAACGTTCCAACCTTGGGACTAGTCTTTTTTCAATAGTCCTGGGAACAGTTAAATATTTTCCTCTACTTTTGGACCTAAAGCAATAGATATTTTTTGCTACAAAATATTTTGCGAAGCGAGGCAGGTTTCTTTTTAACCCTTTCACCAGTCACGGAATCCCACGGCACTGACACCATCTGATAATGTGTCTCTTCAGCACATTATAATTTGCTCTGTTTGCTCCTCTCCCATCCCTCGTCACATACGATCGATCAGGAAAACCGGACACATAGAATTGTAACGCGTCAGTAATTCAATTTTATGCTGTGTAGCTTCATCTTTTATGTTCAAATAATGGGAGGAGAAACAAGTGGCGAGGCGCAGCTCACCAATCACAAATAGACAAGTATTTGGCTATACATTATTGCGGAATAAGTAAGAATATGAGTCGGTTATTTTCCATCATGCTGAAAAGCAAAAACATTAGTTGTACATTACCGTCCAACGGTTAACGCGCCCTGGTCAACGGGGTCAGAAACAGTGGTTTTGTTGGTTCTGCTTGTGGATTTAGCTTAAACAAACATGAAGAACACACACTGAAGGAAGCTAGGACAGAGTGGAAATTTACAGAGAACAAATTAATCTTGTGTAATGCAGATACCTTAGATAAGTAATGTTATTGCTTTATTATGTACAATAGCTGAAAAAAACAATAAACAAATTTATTGCAAAAAAAACAAAAAAAAAATAAGATTAACCCTTTCGCTGCTGAGGCTTTTCCCGCCTCTGTGCTGAGGTCATTTTTACCGGTTTTGCTCATCATGTTTAAACGTGTTTTGAAGGCTTATTTTAGTATATGACCCAGACATATTATATATCGTTCTTTCCGTCAGACTCGGTAGATTCATAATATGTCATTATTATATGTATACGTTATGTCATGTCTGTATATTATAACAAAAAATGCAATAAAATATGTATTTTCAATAATTTACAACATGTAAAGTGTTTTTTTTTCACATTTTAACATGCGAGCAATTGCGGTTATATTTTGTATGGGGTGCGCTTGTTAAAAAAATTAGAGATGGGGTCTTGTTACATTTTTTTGGGGGGAAAATTACACTATTTTTAACAAACGCACCGCATACAAAAATCGTTAGTGCAGCATCATTGTTCACATTATAATTGAAATGGGAACAATATTGCTGC
Organism: Leptobrachium leishanense; assembly: GCA_009667805.1. Classification (NCBI taxonomy): domain Eukaryota; kingdom Metazoa; phylum Chordata; class Amphibia; order Anura; family Megophryidae; genus Leptobrachium; species Leptobrachium leishanense. Next base: position 35,935 of record RXON01002117.1, on the reverse strand, counting down.
ATTAAGAAACCAAAAAAAAGAAAAAAAAAGTTTTTTTTTTTTTTTTATAATTTTTTTTTTTTTTATTTTTATTTTTCATTTTTTTTTTTTTTACAAAATTTTTCACAGTAGTGTTTGGTATCGTTGGAACGGCCATGCTCTGGCCGATCCAACCATACCAAACTTTAACCCCTAGCTGCCACGGATCGGGAGATAGGGAGTTCATTGGAACTCCCTATCTCCACCGTTGGTGGCAGTTAGGGGTTAAGTCCAGGACTGGCGTCATCGTGCTACGCACGATGACGCCAGTCCTCAGGGGGAGTTCCCGGAGGCTTGGCCGACATCCAAGATGTCGGCCAGCTCCGGGAAAGGATCGCGAACCGGCGCTTTTCAGCGCCGATTCCCGATCCAGCTCCCATGGGGTTAATGCCAGGCACCATTTGGAAGGGCAGGCTGTGCCCTTCCAAATGGTGCCTGGGTTAACCCCCGCAGAGCCGCCGATCGGAGGGAGAGAGGTCCGAAGGACCTCCCCCCTCCCTTTCAGGCGCCTCCTCCGCACATGCGGGGGGGCGCCTGAATTAGGTGTCATCGCGCTGCCGCGATGACACCTAATTCCAGCGGCTGCGGTTCCGGATGCGCGGCTGACATCGAGGATGTCAGCCCGCACCGGAGGGGCCAGCGATCGGCCGGAACCCGGCCGAACGCTGACCCCAATGGGAGGACGCGCTGAGCGCGTCCTCCACATACCAGCGGTAATGCGGAGGACGCGCTGAGCGCGTCCTCCACATTGAAGTGGTTAAAAGCAATTCAAATTGGATGAATGGATGTATTAGTAAAAGGGATTAATTCAACAGGAATCATATTGGCACATTAGCAATTAGTATTAATAAGCGTAATTAATTCCTTTCACCGGCTGCAAGGGCCATGACACATGGATTTTAATTTCAAAGATTCTTAAAATACAGTTGTGTTCAAAATTATTCAACCCCCACTGAAATTGAGTGTTTTGGCCAGTTTGACATTGATTTTGATCATTCAGTCATCTTGCTTACAATTAAATCAAAGAGGCACGTGTAGGTCAGACAAATATAACATAACATTTATAATGAAATAACCACAAATGTCTTTTCTGTGCTCACATCATTATCAGTTTTATTCAACCCCCCAAGTGACATTCAATCTTAGTACTTAGTACAACATCCTTTTACAGTTATAACAGCTTTTAAACGTGAAGCATAGCTTGACACAAGTGTCTTGCAGCGATCTACGGGTATCTTCGCCCATTCGTCATGGGCAAAAGCCTCCACTTCAGTCACATTATTAGGCTTGCGCATTGCAACTGCTTTCTTTAAGTCCCACCAGAGGTTCTCAATCGGATTTAAGTCAGATGACTGCGATGGCCACTCCAAAATGTTCCAGCCTTTAATCTGCAACCATGCTCTAGTGGACATGGAGGTATGCTTGGGATCATTGTCCTGTTGAAAGGTCCAACGTCTCCCAAGCCTCAGGTTTGTGACGGACTGCATCACATTGTCATCCAATATCTCCTGGTACTGAAGAGAATTCATGGTACCTTGCACACGCTGAAGCTTCCCTGTACCTGCAGAAGCAAAACAGCCCCAAAGTATGATTGACCCCCCGCCATGCTTCACCGTAGGCAAGGTGTTCTTTTTTAGCGTTGATCCATGGGCCCAAACAGTTCTAATTTTGTTTCATCAGTCCACAGAACACTATCCCAAAACTTCTGTGGTTTGTCCACATGACTTTTGGCATACTGCAGTCGACTCTTCTTATTCTTTGGAGACAGCAAGGGGGTGCGCCTGGGAGTTCTGGCATGGAGGCCTTCATTACGCAGTGTGCGCCGTATTGTCTGAGCTGAAACTTCAGTACCCACATCTGACAAATCTTTTATCAGTTCCTCAGCAGTCACACGGGGACATTTCTCCACTCTACGCTTCAGGTAGCACACAGCAGTCGAAGTCAGCATCTTTTTTCTGCCACGACCAGGTAGCGTTTCAACAGTGCCCTTTGCCTTGAATTTGCGAATTATGCTTCCTATGGTCTCTCTTGGTATGTTTAACATCTTTGCGATCTTCTTATAGCCATTGCCCTTCCTGTGAAGAGTAATCACCTCTTCTCTTGTCTTCCTGGACCATTCTCTTTACTTCACCATGTTTGTAACCACACCAGTAAATGTCTAGAAGGAGCTGAGTATCACAGTCATTTTAAAGCTGCCTAATTGGTGCTTATTATGCTTTATTGCTGCTCCGTGACATCCACAGGTGTTTTCAATACCTGATTGAAAACACTTGAATGAACCTCTGTTCTTCAGAGTGGTAGTCTTTAAGGGGTTGAATAATTGTGTCAATGAAGAATTCACAAAAGAAACATTTACTACTGTATTACAAAACCAATTGATGTCATTTTAGTTGCATATGGTTCTTTAAAAAATCCTTGTAGGATTTCATTCTGAATACAATTACAAATGTACACTAAATTCCCTAAAACCCTTTACAGCATTGGGGGTTGAATAATTTTGAACACAACTGTATAGCTTATTATTCTGTACAAAATATTCACCTTTTTCTTTTCCCGTTTGCACCAATACTACTTTGTGAGAATTTCTTTTGAATGATGCAAACGCATATCCCAAAATTGGGTCGGTTAAGAAAAAAAAAAAGACATTCAGCAGACTGAGTAAAATAGCACCATGTGGCAGGGGCACAATTATTAAAAATATTGTATGAAATTACGTTTGGCTATGTGTATAAATAAGATGTATATGAAGCATAAATGGATTTTGTGATGGGTCCCATCCCCGATATTGCTCATTATTATAGGTAAATATTCCAGAATCTGAAAATGTTCTGGTAACAGGCATTTTGGATAAGGGGGCTTTCTACCTGTACCCTATCACAGACTGTCCAGTGCACTGATTATTTTTTTCTTCAAATGAAGAGAAAACCAGTTATTTTCTAAATTGCCCCTTTACCCCATATTTCTGTAGCATTAGTTAAAACTGCTGCCATGTGGATAATTGCCTCCAATTTATTGGTTTGGAATTGCCCTTCTCCCTATTTAGGACTCACACACTACTGCTTGCCCCACTTAACAGCCCTTTTTCATTCTTTACTCCTTATATAGAATATTGTCCACATTCTGACCCTTGTATCTTCTGCAACCTTGAGTATTCCCAAATTCTTATACATTTGGTTTGTAAAAATATATGTATTTTTTTCCCTCTAGATTCCCCAATGTAGTTATCTTAACGACGTCAAACATTACTGAGAAAATCGATGTGGCTTTTGTTGACAGAGCTGATCTTAAGTTATACATTGGATTGCCATCTGCTGCTGCAATATTCAATATTTTCTTCACTTGTATAGAAGAACTTATGAAGGTAAAACAAAACTCCGAAGAGAATATACTATAGCTGGCACAGACTTTGTAGAGAACACAGTATTAAAATGTGTACTGCCTTGTATTCTTTGAACGATAATATATTTCCTTTTTAGTAAAAATTAAATGGCTACTGTAAGCAAAGCAACTTGACCTTTATAATGATAATTCTACTACATTTTCTACTGTAACTATTCAGTCTTCGTTACGGTGATCAGCAACTTTCTGAAGTTCTGGCGAAAGGTACTCACAAAATAATTTGGTCATATTGTTTTACACAATTAATTGCAAGTCTTAGATATGGTTTATAATTCAATTTCATTTATTGAACTTATTAATGAAAATATCCCATGGTACTGAACTTTGTAAAGTAGGTTAAAAGAGAATGTTATTCCAGATATGACAGAAAAGCCTCTGACACACAAGCCAGACGGGAAAACAAAGTGAAGACATAGAGTGAGGAAGATACCATTAATGTCCTGTGTCTGTTCCATCCCTGGCTTTCTTCTCCATCCCAAGCTTTCTTGTCAACTCCTGGTCTGTCCAGCATATCCCATGTTTTGGTACTTGGCCCTGTTGGACTCCCCGCTAAGGGAGTCACTCCCTTTACTCTGGGCTAATACATGGTATGTCTTTGCACACCATCTGCGTGCCACCTGAAGCCAGTTCCAAGTTCATGTAAGTGTCACAACCTCTTTCTCCTGTACCCTCCATTGTGTTCTGCTACCCCAGAGACTCCCACTCTGTGCAATGCTCCAGGAGACCTGCGCTGTGTGCTCTTCTCTGGGAGACTCCCTCTTAAGGAAGATGAACTTTCATTTGTGAGGTTATTGTTTGCTTGCAAGGCCTCAATTTTTACTTTAAGGCCAGCCGTCCAGTGGCACTGTAGTCGGGCGACCAACTTAGTCACCCGACTACGGACAACGCCATCAGCCAATCAGGTTTGTCCACTGGAAGTGTCTGTGGACGATCCAGATCTGCCGGTGGACAGGCCGTCAGGTACAAAAAACAAAAATGCGGTGCTGGGCTGCTGCGGGGAGAAAATAAACGGTCTTTGATGCTGAAGAGGATTTTCAGGATCAAAGACACTCCCACGGCCGGCACGTGCTGAAAAGAGAAAAAAAATTGCCTGACTGTAGTGGGGGATTAGCCCCCCTCACCCTGGTGCTGTATGTGTTTCAGCACGAGGGGGAGTAACGTTGAGCCAGCTCGTTGGAAAGAAAAAAGAGAAGACACAAGGGGGAAAAAAAGCCTAGTCTTTAAAAAAAAAAAATACAAAAAAATGGAACCAAAACGTTAGCCAGAAAAATATCTAAAAAATCCGAAAATATCAATGAATAAAAACGCTCTTTGCTGCAGATTAAAAGAATAAATGATAACCCACTATAAGGATAGTGGTAATGTAACACCGTGGATATACGAGATGGGACAATAAAGCAATGTCACAAGATGCTAGAGGTATTGAAACCTATGAGTAATAGAGAAGAAAGACTGGCCCACTGAACAAGTCAGTGAGGACACAATGCATCAGTGAAAAAAATGTATTTTAAAATCAATAAATTTTATTATTATGGCCTTAAGCCGAATTCTAAAAACCAACAAATGGTGATCGCCAAACACGAATACACAAATAAAACCAACAAGTATTCTAATTGGTATACTAATCCACGTGTGTGTGCGATGTTCAAATGAGTTAGAGGCTATGCTTGCATCTAGGTAGATTGAAGTTAGATACTTGTATGGAGGCAAAAGCCTAGCTGAACACGAGAGTGATGGAATGCTTGATAACAATAAAGTTAATGATGTGAGCAGGGGCTAAATTGTGCGATGTTAAACCCAAAATTTATCATATATATCAGGAACAGATACCCAAGAGGGTCCACTGAAAATCCTCCTTCAAAATTGGCATGCAAGTGTGGATAGCACAGTGCCCGTGATACGATTCAAGATGGTCAACAGCGGCAGCCAAGTGCGCTGTAATGATAGATCATAATATAATTAATATTGAGGAGGAAAATTAGGGAATCAGGTAAATTGCTCACAGAATGAAAGAGATATACCCAATTGAAGTATATACTGAGTGTTCAAGTTGTACGGAACCGCAATAGCATCTAAATAGATTTGGATATCAATATATGTGTAGAGGCAAAGCCCAGTATCACACAGGGATAATAGAATACTTGATAAAGCATAAACAGTGTGGGCAGGGGCTGGATCATATACATATAACCCTCAATTCATCAAATGTACTGAAAACAGGAGCCCCAAATCCACCACAATCCTCCTTCAATGTTGGCATACCGGTACATATACCACAATGCCCATAATTTGATTCAAAATGACCAGCAGCGGTAGCCGAATATGCTGTAATAATAAGCCAAGCCCTGGCATAATATTCAAGAGGGAGATTTGTGCCCTTCAAGGCTAAGATGTATATGATTAAAATTGTATAAGAGGGGGGCGTGGCCAGCTGTGAATGGGAGCGGACTTGCTCTGGTGGCGCTCTGCTTCATATTCTTTTAAAGACCTCTGGCTGACTTTCCTTATCAAAATTTTTTCTGTTAAAGTCCCTGAACGGCTGGCCACTGGGACAGAGCTGTCCGAAGCCCGATATCCCCCCTCTGGACTAGAGACTTGGCTGGCAGCTACCGTTCCTGGCTGAAGTGTGATGCCAGCAGCCATCTTGCGGCCTACCGCCTGACTCTAGTCTTGTTGCCTTGCTTTGCCTGCTTCGTCCCCATCCGGGACAGCGTTGAGGGCTGTGGAGATGGAGGGCCCACATCTCTCGGCCAACATTAAGGGCTGTAATGCGGATGGAGCTGTGGGGGATCAGCGGGATGGTTCCCCTCACCACCACCGGAGGTGTGAAGGCTAGGATTGCGGGCCTGGATGCTTGTCTGTGACTGCTGATGGGGGAGGACAATGGCCCATTTACCAGGGGTGTCTGGCGCATGATGATGGCGGAGCTGTCAGTCGGCGAGAACCCCAGAGACAGGTTTACCCAGAGATGCCTCATCTCTGGGCTTGGATGAGACCTGCGAGCCTGCTGCGGCTGACCAGAGCAGCTGTGGTTAGGATGGCGACTCGAACAGGGCGCCGGTCCTGGAATCCTAACCCGGGGGCCGTCTTAGACCCAGGTGCTGGAGCTGTGTTGATGCCCTGCGATATCCATGTGTCGTCCACTGTTGCTGGGATGGCTCCCCGCCGGAGGCCTACGTAGATGGAGGTGCCCGGTCGGTGGCTGTGCCCCATGGTGCGGGGCTTCAGGTGTCTGCGTTCTGGCCTGTGATTGGAGCAGGCGGCCAAGTGGCCTGGTGGCTAGTCGTTTGGCAGCTTCTATGGAAGGTTTGAGGCCGGCAGGGTGGTTTGATCTGCTCTTTGGTGAGATACGGGCTGAAGAGGGCTGTTTTTCGGCTGATTTTTTTTTCTCTCCCCCCGGCTTGGCCCGGTTTTTGGTCAATGCCTCTTCTGGACTGCCTTTTACCCCTGGTCTTTTGCTGTCCCGAGCCCATGTCCTGCCTATTACATACTTTTTTTCTTTTTCCCCGATGTGCTCTTTTTTGTTTCCTCCTTGAGAATTTTTGTAATACTGCAGTGTAACAGCAACTGGGATATACTGGTCTCCAGCTTGTAGACCAGACCCAAAGCTGCTACAGCGTCCATCCCTTCTCTTAAGACGAGCTGATCCGCAGCACCTTTTCTTCTCACAACCCTCAGCCAGAACTTGAGGGAGTTCAATATATTTGTGTCGCTCTCCCCAAAACACCAGACATACCGCTTAGGGCAGGGAAATGAATATCTTTAATGAAAATGAGAGCAGTTTTATGAACCGACAGGAGGTAACATGACACAATCAACAGAATACATTATCAACATGAGGGGGCGTTGCATTCCTAGAGAAGACACTGAAACCTAATTAGTTACACAATAGACAGGATTAACAAACACACAGCATCAGATTAATTTAGGAACGTACAGATAGAGAACAATATGTCTACATTGTATCGCTAACACTAACTCCTAAAATACAAACGGTTTCAAGCTAGATGTATTTTTAACTCATTAACCGTTAGGTGACCCTTGTGGCCATTGTCTTTGATAGCTGGCTTTGCCAAATTGGTCCACAATCTCTTGGCAGGAGGCCAGCATCCACCTCCCCAACAGGCACAGAGGCCATGTAAAGTGTGGGCACGGGTGCCAAGGAGGGTGAGGGCACAAAGGTAGACGGAGCTTCGGTTACATTTCTCCCCCCTTACAAATTGACTAACCAAATACCAGATCTCCACCAGGTCTGTATCGGAGTTGGTCATCTAGCTAAAAGAGAAGCAAGCACCCACTCAAAACAGGGTGGGGCGTGGAGTGGCAAGTGATTACTATAGCCTCTGCGAACTAGCAATCGTCCACCAAAAACTTGCAGGACTTAGTCTTAATGATGGAGGAATTGGATTCCAAAGAACCCAAAAGGAAGGTGGGAACAAATGATTAAAATTCTAAACCTTTATTGGACTTCTGAGAAAAAACGTACACCCACAAAATGTATAAAAAACACACAAAAAAGGTCATGATTAGAGACCATAACTCAAGGTCAGTGACCAATCACAAAAGGCATCTAATGCAGGATGAGGTCTTTGTGACAAGAATTGTATGTCAAAAACTGAGAACCACCACCTGAAATGAATAATAAGCCTCAGGATCCTCTCAGAAAAGTATGCACACGTTAGAGTTATACTTAAATGCTTAAAGACATGTGCCACCAAATTGGTTAGCATGCACCACTCAAAAGCGTCACGATGAGGTGCAAACATAAGTGGTCCACGTCACGGAATACAACTGGTTAATACAGAGACAAGGAGTGAGCCTGGTAGCTACAATTTGCATGCACTGATTGAGAAATCACAGTAAAGTGCAGGCAGTAGCAATCACCCAGCCAAAAGTATTCCTCAGAAAAAGAAAAAAAAATGTGCATACGTTGGAAAAATTCATATAATACATAAAGGGGATCATGAGATTAAAAATCCATCTCAACATTAAACATGCTACAATGTTGCTGAACGGTTATGGGCAATCAGTCATAGCCCAAACAGATTGTGCTGTAATGGTATTGTTCTCTATGAAATATAGATGCGTCCAGATCAGGCATGCAACGTGAGAAAAACCTTAAATGGGTTAATAGAGCACGTCCAACGCGGCGTTTGGCTTGTGTCTGCTCCTCAGGGACGTGGAAAGACAAACATATGATCTCTTTTAAAGATTGTGCCATCTGGAATCAGGCGGTCACATGGGAAAATTCAGCCAATCGTACCATTGTAAGAATAGACCGCTGTGATTGGTCCAATTATAGCCTTGCTTGGGTAAACCATTGATCAAGCCTGAAGGAGACATGTATTGCAAACAGCAGGATGATCATTTTGACAGGCTAGAGAGTTAACTCGGGGGTATGAAGGACCTAAAATGGCTATCCAATGTCCTACTGTCTCAATCATAATGCCGAGCTGGTCCTCCGCACATAATATTGCCCTGATCACGTATCATCAGAATATAGCTATTAGGGGCAAACCTATACCAAGGTCTGTACAGAGACAAAAAAAAAATTAAATATGCCCAATAACCCCGTAATTTGTAATCTGGCACAATGTAAGCATGACACCATTGGGAGATCTGATTGTATTCTGTAATACCTAAATCCCTAGTAGTACTGATTACTGTATATACCCAGAGAGTCTAAGAAATAGATGAATACCCCCGGTAAAGGGAATATCAGGATTACAGCAATGATGTATAAAAGTGTACAACATATCACGTTGTGAAACAAAAATTGATGAAAAATAAATTCCCATGTGAATAAATAATCGGATGTAGAAGAAACGTTAGCAATGCTTGTAATGTAATGTGATGTGGCTCGCACTCTGCACAGCCACCTAGGGCATCAAACTGTGGCTCCAAAGGAGTTACATCAAAACCTTCCTCTGGGACTGTGTTATTTTGCTGAAGAGGCTTTGGAGAAGCGCCCGCTTGCTAGACCTTCTCCTGCTGCGGGTTTGTTGGGTCAGTTAAACCCTGCCCAGAACCTTTCCTTTCATGCTGAGGAGACATGTCAACAGTGCTGTCTCCCTGGACCTCAAGCTGCAGCTGGGACTTTTCAGTGCCTGCAGCATTTCCAAAAACCTGCCATGGCTGCTTTGAACAAAGTTTGTGCTCACCGCAGAGGGGTCCTCTGCTTCTGTCTCTGTATGCTGCAGCTCCATCTTCTCGTTCTGGGTATCCTTGTTTGCAGACTTTCTCCAACTGGGGTGTACTGGTCTCCAGACCCAAAACTGCAGGGGAATGAATATATTTAATGAAAATGAGAGCAGTTTTATGGACAACAGACAGCGGGAGGTAACATGACACAATCAACAGAATACATTATCTACATGATGGGGAGTTGAATTCATAGTGAAGACACCCAAACCTAATTAGTTACACAATAGACAGGATCAACAAACACACAGCATCAGATTAATTTAGGAACGTACAGATAGAGAACAATACGTCTACATTGTAATCTCTAACACTAACTCCTAAAATACAAACTGTTTCAAGCTAGATGTATTTCTAACTCATTAACCGTTAGGTGTCCCTTGTGCCCATTGTCTTTGATAGCTGGCTTTGCCAAATTGGTCCACGATCTCTTGGCAGGAGGCCAGCATCCACACCTCTCCATCAGGCACAGAGGCCATGTAAAGTGTAGGCAAGGGTGCCAAGGAGGTTGAGGGCACAAAAGTAGAGGGAGCTTCAGTCACATTCGGACTGAGTTTTTATTTTCTTTACTGAGAACTATGTCGGTCCATGACCGCTGTTCCCTCCTCCCTCATTTTATTGACTGTCTTGTGCTGCTTGTGACTTGTGGTTGCCCTGCGATGCCCCTTAGTTGCCTGTCTTTTTCTGACATTAGTCAAAATAAAAATCCCACAAAAAAATTATATAAGAGAATATATTCTAAAAGTGGGTTAATAATATTAATGGAACGTGATTGGTGCATATTAAATATTGGTTTTAAATAGAGCTGTGCATTTGTTTCAGTCTGAATCAAAATTCGGACCAACTTTATAGATTTGTGTTTTGTGTTTTGTAACTGCTTCCATAATACCAATAGGTTCCATCCTAAATGGTCTGAAACAAATTGATTTGGAACGGAAAAGGAATTAAACAAATTGATTTTGTTTTTATGTATCAATTCGTTATACCTTTTCATTTAGACTCAGCACCGTGTCCCTGTCCATTGTCCGTGGTGCTGAATCTGTTGTATTCAGCACCACATGCCATGGACCACGCCATGGTGGCAGTGAAATTCCCCATGGACAAGTAATGCTTAATCTATTCAGAGAATGCCGGACGGCACTGAAATGTCAGTGAAACACCCTGATTTGCGGTGGTTCATTAGACAGCTTTAAACAGGCGACTCGCATAGGTTTCGATGTAAAATATATTCCCCGTTTTTATTAAATATTCAAGTTTATTCTATTCACTTGCAGCAAAAAGTCTCTATTTTTTAGGAAATTTTTTTGGGGATTTTTTTTGGATTCCTAATTTATTTTCCAACTAAGTGCTTTTTTTTTTTCTTTTGCCAAACACAGCCGGATTTTTTTTCTTCAGTCTGACTGCATTCTGCGGGTTCTATCCATGGTGTTGAAACCTATTCCGCCAAACGCAGCCAAACTGAAGGAAAGAAAGAAAACACTGTGTTCAGCAGTAATTAAATTAATCAGTTTCACATTACAAAATAACGAATTAAAACAAAATATGTATCAATCCGAAATGCGCCTTATATTAATCTCCCGAAATACAAATCGTTCTGAAATTCGAGCTATACTAATCTCCCATAATCTGAAGCTGTCAAAAATGCCAATTACTTATCTACCGAAATAATGAATTGTTCCGAAATACGAATCACAGTAACATAACGAACACACTGAAGCAAACTAAAAAGAACGTAACGGATTGATCCCAAATGAAACATCTTTTTTTGCCGTGAACATGTCTAGATTTAAATATCAGTTAAATAGCGGTGAATTACCTATAAATTGAGGTGTAATAGGTGAAGACAATAATTTGATCCTTATGTGGTTAATGTACATATTGAGGCTAGGAAATAAATGGTCTATGGTTGTGAGGATTTATACGATAGTGTTGTATATCAAGGATTGTGAGGAAGGGGAAGGAGGGGGGGTGTCACGGGTAGGTCATGGTAGAAGCCTAGAACTAATCCAGAGATGGAAGAGGTAATATAAATATATCACATCTAAGGTACACACAATTATTGGACAATGAATGTGGACAAAAATTACAAGATCTAAACAGCAATTCTATAAGCACTCTCAATTGGATAAAACGTAAACTAGACAATGTTAACCCCTTAGGGACTGCTGGCGTACCATGTACGTCCTGCCCACGGTACGTCAGCGGGCTCCTAACCGCCACCTGCCGATACTTCCCTCCCTTGCTGGCTCCCACAGCGTGTCTGGCAAGCTGGAAGCTTGCCCCCACTTTTTCCTGGGGGCCGGCACGTCCGATGACTTCATCACGCTTGATGACCTCATCAGCAGGCGCCGGTATGCAAAATTCAAGAAGGGGAGGGTGTCTCCTTTAGAGCCCTCTATCTCCCCAACCTTTAAGTCTAGAGCGATGCTAATTGCACCGCTGGAAGGAGAGAGTCTTTAACCCGTATGCTGCCGGATCGGGATTTGGTGCCAATCGGCGGCGAATCACGATTCAAACCTGGAGGTGGCTGACATCCTAGATGTCAGCCAAGCCTCTGCCCCCCCCCACCCACTGACACCCTCACCATATGTGTTTGAGGATGTCAGTGGGCCAGTAAACACCTAGCTGTCAAGTGGAGATAGGGGATCCTTTGGTCTGATCATGGCCTTTCCAATGAAACCAAACATGACCAGGTTTGGTGTAAAAATAAAATAATTTAAAAGTTTTTTTGTCTGGGGTGGTTTAGTTAAATAGGACCTAGGCTGTCATCTAAAAATAATGAGCATAAAATGGTCAGAATGAGCCCCAGCGCACATAGGTGAACTGGCTCAGCTGTGAAGTGATTAAAAAGCAAAACATATAAAAATTTGGTATTTCCATTCTTGGGACAAAATTTTGAAACTATTTAGCCGGGGATTTTTTTTGGTGGTTGTAGATTTTGGGGATTAAATTACGAAAAAGTGTGTTTTTGCCATTTTTTTCATCATATTTTTTTTTTTATAGTAAATTATACGATTTGATGGAAATTATATTTTTAGAAATTCCATTTAATTTTGGGGGAAAACCAGTATATAATATGTGGCAGTTGCATAAATGAGTAAGAGGAAAATTTGACCTAAACACTAACAGAGCAGAAATGTAAAAACAGCAGCGGGCACTAAAGGACGGATTTGCGTAAAACCGCCCGGTCCCTAAGGGGTTAATAAGATCAAAGATCCGTAATAGAAAGGAGGGTCCGCTGAAACCTTAGAAAAGTGTGAGCTAAAATTCTGGAAGACTATAGGGGGTTATTTAGAGGGCACCTTTCGGTGCACTTTCTTTACCCTTAGGGGAAACAAATTCTCCGACCCTGAATTCAGCATTCACCACAGGGTCCACAGTGCAGGGAAAAGCCGCCATCTGTTAGTGTCTACCTTGGCTGTATACAGTGTTCAATTAGCTGGAGTTGGGGATTTTTTTCCCCCCTTGGTCGTAGCCCGTTCAGGATTGATCCATGAGTCTGTGTTATCAACAGGCAGCACAGAAGATTGCTCTTCGATGCATTCAGTATAGGAAATTGCTATTACTTATGACAACACAGACTACAGGGCACAATTATTGCCACGCCATAAACCTTCCGTTACTAGTTTCAATTCAACATAGCAGTTCTGATCAGAGTATACTGCTTAATTCATAGCCATAGACAAGCACACTTTGTTGTAACCGTTGACTTGCTCAATTTAACAATTTGTGTCTATTTCAGCCTTATAAAAACACAGACTACAGGGCACAATATTCACCATGCTATAATCATTAATATCTAGTTTCAATACAACATAGCAATTCTGATCAGAGTATACTGCTTTATTGATAGTCTTTATGAAAGGGGAATAGTGTCACGGTGGCTCAGGGGATGGGGCGCCTGGCAGCAGCTTCCTCGCTGCTCGCTGGCCAGGCGCCGAATGTAAACGCTTCCGGGTGCGCTCACGTGGGACGCCGAGGGGCGGGGCCTGGCGTTATGACGCGGACCCGCCGGATTTAAAACCCAGTCTCTCCATTACACCGGTGCCCTGACGTGGTATTCACCTCCCGCAGAGCTCTTGTGATATTTGGCTACCTCCTGTGTATAACCCTTGGCATTGGCAAACGAATCCTCCTGTGTATGACCCTTGGCATTGGCAAACGAACCCTCCTGTGTATAACCCTTGGCATTGGCAAACGAATCCTCCTGTGTATGACCCTTGGCATTGGCAAACGAACCCTCCTGTGTATGACCCTTGGCATTGGCAAACGAACCCTCCTGTGTATGACCCTTGGCATTGGCAAACGAACCCTCCTGTGTATGACCCTTGGCATTGGCAAACGAACCCTCCTGTGTATGACTCCTGGTATTGGCAAACGAACCCTCCTGTGTATGACCCGTGGCATTGGCAAACGAACCCTCCTGTGTATGACCCTTGGCATTGGCAAACGAACCCTCCTGTGTATGACCCTTGGCATTGGCAAACGAACCCTCCTGTGTATGACCCCTGGTATTGGCATTTACTCTGCTCTAGGTTCTGCCCTTAACGTTGGTACCGAGGTCAGTCTATGTGGCACCCTAAGCACGCATCAGATTACCTCTGCTAATACTAAAGTCCTAGGGAGAACTTGTGATCTGTTCTGTACCCCTGTCTGGTGTTTCCCTTTCTTTATCTGTTACCTGCTTAATTGTCTATATAGCTTTGCCGACCATTCAAGGATCGGAAGAGTAGAAAGGGAGCTACATAAAGAGATCAATATCTTGGTAGTCAGAAGGATTCGTGACAATACTCTATTCCATACCTCTGTCTGGTGTTACCCCTTGATTATCTATTGTCTGGTTAATTGTCTTTCTAGTTTTGCCGACCATTCAAGGATCGGAAGGGTAGAGAGCGGTCTGCGTAAAGGGACCACACTTTTGGTAATCAGAGGGATCCGTGACAGATATAAAGATACAGAATATATACGTGTTTTACATAGATAATAATACAAGACAGGATGTGTCCATATAAAACGTGGGGGTTTTATAACTAGGCCGGACTAAAACTACATGAAAAGCAGCTGGCTGCAATATAAGGGTTTACAAATTTAAAGCACATAAGGTGCTTCTAAAGCTGAGGGAAACTGTAAGGTGACTGGGAGGAATTTAGACCATAACCTTACCGACGATGCTTTCAATAGGGGGAGAGGTTGTAATGAGGTGTTCCTTCCAGCTCCTGTGGTGAAGGAAAATGGTGGCCTCTCCCACAATCCCCTGTAATAGTGAGGGAAGCACATGACTTAGCCTATAGGAATTCTGGGAAGGCTGAATACCAGGGTGCTGTAAAAATAAACGGCATCTAGATGGCGTCTCTAAACACATTACATTTACATTTCTGCTCTGAAAGCAGCACACAGTCAATGAGGCTCTGTGCTGCTGGGAATATATAGGGAGTGGGTCTGTGTGATTGGGCCATGTGACCCCAGACCAGGAGATCACAACAGAACCCCAGATCAGCCCTAAACAGCACAGCCAGACACACCATAGGGGAAAAACAAACATGAAGACCCTTCACCACCAGGGGGCAAGGCCGAGACGTGACATAACCCCCTCCCTTACGGGTGACCTCCCGGGCACCCAAAACAAAAAACATGGCAGACAGAATCAGGAAACCAGATCACGAACACCAGTCACCAAAATCCATTGAGGTCCCACTCAGAGTCGTCATCCTCCTCCCCAAGACGCCTCCGACTATGAGGGTTCCTTTGAATGGCATCCCAGTGGTCCTTCCTGAACACCAGTCCAAAGGGCGACTGTACATAGCCCTCAGGGACAGGACGGGGTTGGGGGATCTCGGCATCAGTCAGACTGGACATAGAATCAGTTGGACTAGGGTTAGTCACCTTTTTACGTCTTCTCCTTGAACGGGATCTAGAACTGGTGACCACCCCACACGACACGGCAATAGTAGGGGCAGACTTGGTTATCTGTTTAACACCACACGATTGAAACCTCTCTACCCCACAAGTGGGTTTGACAGCAATGGGCCCACTGCAAGACGTGGGCACAGTGGTCACGTGACTTGACTTAGATACGACTCCCTTGCAGCTCGACTTGGACAGACTTGACAACTCGCCTTTAACTGGCACACCGTTGGAACAGAGGACATTGCCAGGATATGATACAACTGGCACCTCACCATTGTTACAGATTTCACCTGGAGGAGTGCACTGTGGACCCTCCTAGTCATCAGAATCCTCCTCAAAACACCTGAGAGCATTAGGGTCTTTCTTGATCATGGCCCAGTGTGCCTCACGGAACAACATCCCGCATGGGGATCGTATATAACCTTCGGGTTACAGGGCTAGAATTTGTAGCACCAGTCAGTTTGGATGTCACTCCATTAACTGGCAGGACTGGCAAATAACCAGAAACAGACATACCTGGCAGCGTGCCATCAGGGGCTGACATGAGGGGCTCTTGGCCCAAACCAGACATGAAGGACTTAGTACCCACCTGGGACAAAATTGGCATATCGCCAGAAACAGGCATTAGGGGCACATTGCCCGAATTACACATGAAGGGCTCGGGACCCACACTTGGCAAGACAACGGTAGAAACAACAATGGACCCACTGTGGGACAAGAGCACAGTGGTCTCATGTGTTAATGTGAGCACATTGGTCTCATAACCTAACGAGGCCTCAGCTGTCTCGCAGAAAGACATGGGCACGGCTGTCTCGCAGAAAGACATGGGCACGGCTGTCTCGCAGAAAGACATGGGCACGGCTGTCTCGCAGAAAGACATGGGCACGGCTGTCTCGCAGAAAGACATGGGCACGGCTGTCTCGCAGAAAGACATGGGCACGGCTGTCTCGCAGAAAGACATGGGCACGGCTGCCTCGCAGAAAGACATGGGCACAGCTGCCTCGCAGCAGAACATGGGCACGGCTGCCTCGCAGCAGAACATGGGCACGGCTGCCTCACAGCAGAACATGGGCACGGCTGCCTCACAGCAGAACATGGGCACGGCTGCCTCGCACAACACGGGCACAACTGTCTCGTGGATTGGAATCGGCATGACTAGCAGCTCGCTAGTAGAACCAGGCATGAAGGTTTCATGTTTAGATACAGGCACTTCGGCCTCATAACAAAGCATAGGCACGGCTACCTCGTAGCTCAACATCGGCACAACTGACTCGTCAGCAGGCAGGAAGGGCTCTGGGCCCACGACAGGCGTGAAGGGCTCTGGGCCTACCTGGGACAAAACCGCTGACACACAGCTTGGGAGTGTTACCGCTGACACACAGCTTGGGAGTGTTACCGGCAATGTGCCAGGTTCTGGCACCGCTGACACCTTGTCAGACAGAAACAAAACTGGCCTCCCGCCAGGAACGGACCTAGGCACAATACAATGTGCAGAACAGACAGGTTTTTCTTTATGCTGTGTACCTGTAACAACAGCGCCACCCTGGACCCTTGTGGCATCAGCGCCACCCTGGGCCCTTGTGGCATCAGCGCCACCCTGGGCCCTTGTGGCATTAGCGCCACCCTGGGCCCTTGTGGCAACAGCGCCACCCTGGGCCCTAGACCCATGACAAGAACTGAGAAACAGTGATCCACTGCATAACATGGAAGCAGGTAGTGTGCCTTGCGGTGGAACAATTTTGGCTTTATTACCACACATTGAATTTGCAGCACTCCTGCATTGCACAGAAACAGAGGTCCCAGCAGTAGGGTCAGCGCTATGGCTACATGACGTGGATACCAGGGTCTCACCCTGAGAACATGACATTCTGGGTTTGGGCTTTAATGGACAGCAAAAGATTTTATGCTGGGGTGAACTGCAATAATAACAGAGATTAAGAATTCTACGTCTCTCTCTTTCACTCATGGGAGGTTCCGCAGAGACTCTGCTGGGAGGAACCGCATATTTAAGCACACTGAGAGACAGCATTAACCTCTTCAGCTCTGTCAGCAGATCAAAAACCATCTGAAGCACAGAATTTAACACAGTAAGCTCACCTGCAGGCATTAATGGACTGTTTGTAATGTAACGGTTAGACCCTGCTTGGGCCATCGTGGTGGCTTGGAACATGAGATGAAGCCCTTAAGGCAGGTGAGTAACTGACTGGACACAAGGACAGACGGATTTCTCCAAAACCAAGGAGCACCAAAAAAAACAGAACAGAATTGCCACTAAGCTCCGAAGGCTTCAAGACCGACAGACAATTTAGGACACTCAGAAACACAAAGATACACTTGACAATCCGTGAAGGGAGCAGGCTGCAGGACAGTAAAAAAAACAGACAGACTATACTAAAAGAGGTCCTTATAAGCGGCCTCTGAATATAATACTAAACTAAGACAGACAAGGTACATAAAACATGAAACATACAAGAATCGTCAATCAGGCAGAGGTTGGCAACAGATCAGAAATATACGGTACCAGGGGGGAGTAGAAGTGATAGTCAAAAATAAAGCCGAGGTCAGAACCAGAAAACACTTGAACGGGAATGCTTTGCAGCAACTCAGGAAACACGAACCAGACAGAACCACCATCAAACTCCACAAACAGTCAATGAGGCTCTGTGCTGCTGGGAATATATAGGGAGTGGGTCTGTGTGATTGGGCCATGTGACCCCAGACCAGGAGATCACAACAGAACCCCAGATCAGCCCTAAACAGCACAGCCAGACACACCATAGGGGAAAAACAAACATGAAGACCCTTCACCACCAGGGGGCAAGGCCGAGACGTGACACACCCACTCGGAGCTGGTATACCTGTGGGTCCGCTTAACATCATGCTCGGCAGACCTTTATTCGGCTAATTACCCTCGCCTATTTGCGACTCTCAAAGCGGAGTTAGAATGTTGGAATAAATATGCGATATCATGGCTCGGTAGGCTTAACTGCATCAAGATGAATGTATTACCCAGATTATTGTATATGTTTCAGGCATTACCGGTTCCTCTCGTTGCTTCAGAGGTCATCGCTTTGCAGCGCTCAATTGATTATTTTATATGGGCAGGGAAACGATGCCGCGTAGCTAGACATACTCTCTATCGCCACGGTCTCTGGGCGGCCTGGGCCTTCCATCTCTTCTCACCTATTACTATGCAACTCAATTGGCACAAGTGGTAGCCTGGCATGCTCCGGCGGGGTCCCGCAGGTGGGTCGACCTGGAAGCGTCCCTTTGCGGCCGAATAAGATACAACATTGGATATGGCTGGCTCGAGAACATCGTCCTTGATCACCACCACATGCCCAGCCATATTAAACTCTCTGCGCCTTTGGCAGAGGCTAGCAGTGAAATGCGAGTTGACGTCTATACCATCACCTATGACTCCGATTCTTGGGAATAGAGACTTTCGCCCGGTCTATTCATGAGGCCTTGGCGTGACCTATTGGACTCAGGTGTGTGCAGAATACATAATTTATACCACAACGGAACTTTGCTTCCTCTTCGAGATATTTCGGGACTGTTTTTTCTACACATTTTCCAATTGACATCCTACGCCACCCAGGCTCACATCAAGCAAGCTGCACTGGCGCCACTGACTCGCTTTGAGCGATTATGCCTGGCCGGCACATACCCGAGAGGCCTTATATCTTCATTATACCGGGATCTAACATCACTGTTGGACTGGAAAGACCTGTCCTATAGTCGTGCTTGGGAAAGAGATATCGGGGAAACCCTGGACTCAGAGGACTGGTTGGACATATGGGAGATGTCTCGCTCGCTCGGTCGTGTGCACCTCATTGCAGGAGCAGTCCATTAAAATGATTATGCGGTGGTACGTTACACCATCTCAATTGGCGCACATGAATAGAAATTTACCGGATGTATGCTGGAGATTATGCACCTCCAAGGGCTCCTTTTCCACATGTGGTGGACATGTCCACGAATTGTACCTTTATGGAAGGAAGTCCAAGATCTACTGATTCTAGTTCTATCTAAACCTATCCCGTTGGATCCTTGGGCATTTTTGCTCTCCAAGCCGTTCCCTGAATTTACTTTCCATGAAAACAAACTATTAGCCAAAATTACCCTGGCCACGAGACGGGCTATGGCGGAAGTCTGGAGACAACCCCTCCCGCCCTGTATGGCTAAAGTATATGGCAAAATCAGAGACACTCAGGTTATGGACGAACTGATCGCTATAGTACGTTTTACACTGCCATCATATAGTAAAACTTGGGGGCCCTGGCTTGATGCTGGGTTATAATCTATGGCGTGAATTTGGGCTATGGTCACGTATATAGGGCTTCTTGGCCCCTTCCCCCCCCCTTTTTCCCTTTTTTCCTTTTCCTTCTTTGGCACTCCCCCCCCCCCCTTCTACATCTCCCTCTATAGCATTCAACAGGTTGGAATAATATCTATGTTTTAGGATTCTGGCCTGGGCCGGGCCACTCATTCCCCTCATTCCCCCCTCCCTTTTCTTTTCCTTTCTTCCCCACCTCTCCGCCCTTATTTTTCACCCTACTTTCATTTCATAATATGGACGGGATTATGGTTTACTAGGATGCATATGTTTATTGATATTGCTTTTTTGGCGCTGCGACGCCACATTTGCACCCATGTTATTCTTATTGTCTTATTGTCCAATAAAATTATGTTTAAAAAAAAAAATAGTAACACCCTGAATCTATGTTTTACATATGAGATCCATCAAGATTCTCTAAATTTTCTGGACGTGACGATTGTACGTAATGAAGAACAGGATAATACAACCATATATTGAAAATAGACAGCTACGAACAATCTGCTCAATTGGTCAAGT
The DNA here is from genome assembly GCA_009667805.1 of Leptobrachium leishanense. Taxonomy (NCBI): domain Eukaryota; kingdom Metazoa; phylum Chordata; class Amphibia; order Anura; family Megophryidae; genus Leptobrachium; species Leptobrachium leishanense. Next base: position 15,552 of record RXON01002117.1, on the reverse strand, counting down.
TTCCATCCGAGACCACTTAAATTGGGAATACCGTATGGACAATATTTGATGCTAAAGTGAATTTGTTCATCTAACCTCGAATATGAAAAACAAGCTAAAATCCTTCGAAATAACTTTAAAGAAATGGGATACCCGAATAGAGTCCTTAAACGAGCATATCAGAAGGCAGCAAACAATCAGAGATATCCTACTCCTGGATAAATCGAAAACTGATTCCCAGCTGATCCATTGTATTGGGAACTACAATACTGGTAATAGCGCAATAAGAAAAATCCTGGATAGATACTGGCCTTTATTGATTCTGGATCCGCATTTGAAGGAATCAATAGGCACTCACACAACAATAACAAATAGAAAATGTAAGAATCTTAAAGATCTACTAGTTCACAGCCACTATGAGAAAAAAACAGTACAAACAACTAACTGGTTACGAAACAATCTAAAAGAGACCTATAGCTGTGGTAGATGTAAAAGTTGTGCCAACATCTTGAAGGATTCCAAAGTAATTCAGGACGCTAGAAAAGATAAGGATTTTGAGATCCAAACCTTTTTTAATTGCAACACGACCGGCCTAGTATATATGATCATATGCGGATGTGATAAAAAATATGTAGGCAAGACCTTCCCACCATTTAAATACAGTATCAGAGAACATATTAGATCGGTCAGTGGACATGTTGACACCCCGATGGCAAGGCACGTGAGGCAATGCCAGAAGGGAATACCAGCCACATGAAATTATGCGGAATTTAACTGGTCAAACGTCCACAGAGGAGAGTAAATTATGATCTAATATTAAGACGCAGGGAATGTTATTGGATTTTATACCCTACATACTTTGGCCCCTGAAGGTCTAAATTAGGGTTTTACATTCACTCCCTTCATCTAGTGATTTCTTCTTAATAATAAAAAGACAGGAAAAAAGGATTGAGCTATTTACATGTATTGTTCTGTACAGAAATAATTTTCTTTATTTTTAACAATATTTTCTTGGTTCCCAATTCACTATCGCATTAATAAATTTACCACTATCTAATCTACTTTTCTGTTCTTTTTTCTTCTCACCTTACACCTGCTGATTTTCTAGTCCATTGTTATTTCTGTAGAGATCTTTTACAGGAACCTATTCATGGATCCGAAATGGTCATTATTCAAATTCACCACCTGTATATTTCTTTTTTTTTTTTTTTTTATTCAAAGCTAAACAAAATAAAGTCATATACACAGCAATAAGTGTCTATATGGTACAGAACATTGCCATCAAGAATTAAACGTTTATGTACAGTGCAGATACATGCAGGGTAACAAAGAGAAAACATCATGTAAAGGGTATGGGTGATATAACTTATCGAAGTCCGCTGAGCGTCGTGGCAGATCTCATGGGCATCTACAGGGCGGAAGGGCACGGGGGTGTCAGTTCGGCAAAGGGTGTGGTTGTATTTGGCTCTAGTCAAGCAGTTGGGGGAGGGCCGGTCTCTGAGATGAGTATGTGTTGGGTAGAGGATGAGCGGTGTCAGGGACGGTATATGGGGAGGAGCGGGGGGGGTGGAGCGAGTATCTGGGTGGGGAAGGGTGGGTATGGGATAGGAGCTGAAGAGAGGGGAAGGGGGGGAGATAAGAGAGGGAAAAGAGGTAACAGACAGAAGAAAGGAGAGAAAGAAAAAGGAAAAAAAAAAGGAAAAAAAAAAAAAAAAAGGGGGAGGACGGATCAGACCGTAACCCGGTCGCGGTGGGCAGACCGTTTGCGTAGTCAACCCGCAACCCGAAGGGGGGGGCGGGCGGCGGCGACCGGAAGGCCGGAGGCCCCCAAGGACCGGAGGGAGGGCAGCCAGAAGGTCGATCATCCGCCACGGTCCTCACGTTCCGGCACGGTCCCGGCATTCCGCGGAAGGTAGGTACGCGCACCAGTGGTACCATTTGTGCAGGTGTGCCTCCAGTTTTCCCTCTGTCCGAGCAACCAGGTCCTCCTGGTTCCGCACCTCCTCCATTCTTGCCAGCCAGTCGCGGTAGGAGGGAGGTGACTCTGATCTCCAGGAGCGAGCAATAATCAGGCGTGCCGTCATAAGCATCGGCAGCGCTACCGATCTCTTAAAGGTGGTCACTGGGCAACGGACGTGTGTGAGGAGGAATGTTTCCGGGGTAAGTGGCAGGTCAAGGTCCGTGACCGTCGTCACCGTATCCCGCACCAGGCGCCAGAAGGGAGAGATGACGGGGCATTCCCACCAAACGTGCAGATAAGTGCCCCGCGGGTCATCGCACCTCCAGCAATTCGGAGTGATGCGTAAGCCCATTCGAAAGAGGAGCGAGGGTGTACTATACCAGAGGGTGAGAAGTTTATACGAGGTGGACTGTAAGCGCGTCTGGGGAGATCCGTGATGTGTGAATTCATACGTGTCCCGCCACTGTTCCTCGGCTATCGTGATGTCGAGCATCCGTTCCCATGTGTGCTCAAAAGACGGAGGGTCCGGAGCCGGAGAGATCTGCAGCAGGCCATAGATAACGGAGACGCCGTGGCGCAGAGGCCTCCCGGCCAGGCAAAGAGTTTCAAAGGGCGTGGGGGGCCGGAGCAACCGGTGCCGGGCGGGGAGCGAGAGCAGATAGTGTGAGATTTGAGAGAAGTTAAAGCGCTCCAAGGGGGATGGGGCCGTGGTCTGGCTGGGTCGATCCCATGGGGGAAGTAGGTCTGGACCCGAAAGAAAGTGCAAGGCCTTTAAAGCAGTTGATGGTTCCAGTCGCCGTCGTAGACAAGGGTGAACCCCTACTGAGAAGTCTGGGTTACCGGAGAGCGGGAGCATGGGGGAGGGGTACGAGGAGAGGGGCGCCGGCGAAGGACAGATTTCCAAGTCCGAAGTGTAGCACCAATGAATGGGTGGGCCTGCAGGAGGGGAGAGCGATGTTTAGGGGCAATCCAGGGCAGTACTCCAGCTCGAAGAGGGGTGGCGCCCCACTCCAAGTCCTGCCACAGCGCCCGCCGGCCCCCCGTGGACCACTCCACCACTCGGACCAGGTGCGCAGCTTGGTAGTAGAGGGTGAAGTCTGGTAAGGCAAGTCCGCCAGCCGACTTAGGGCGGGACAAGGTGTGTCGATTGACACGTGCTCGGCCCGAGCTCCAGACGAAGCGAGAGCAGTAGGATTGGATCTCCGCCAAGAAGGTGGGGGAACATGTATTGGCAGGGTCTGGAATAGGTAGAGCAGGCGCGGCAGGGTGTTCATCTTAAGAATGTTTATTTTCCCAATCCAGGACACTTTCAACGGTTTCCAGCTCGTCAGGTCTCGGCAGATTGCAGCCCATAAAGGTGGGAAGTTTTCTTTGAAGAGGTCATGTGGGGACCGTGTCAGCCAAAGGCCCAGATATTTCAATCGCGAAGAGCACCAGACAAAGGGGTGTGTACGTCGGAGAATTCGTTCCATAGCCTCAGGGACGCTGAGGTTCAATATTTCCGATTTGTCCATGTTTAGTTTAAGGTTGGCCAAGTGGCCATAGAGACGAAATTCCTCCACGATTATCGGGAGCGTCGTTAAGGGATCAGGGACGTAAAAGAGGAGGTCGTCAGCATAGGCTGAAACCTTATGGGTGTAGGAGGTGCCTTCCAGACCTGGGATAGAGGTGTTACTTCGTATAGATTCCAAGAAGGGTTCCAATGCCAGCGCGAAGAGGATTGGCGATAGCGGGCAGCCTTGTCTGGTCCCGTTTCGGATCTGAAGGGACTCTGATGAGATACCATTCACCCTGACCTTGGCGTTAGGGGCGCTATAAAGAGATGCGATCCACGTAATAAACTTCAGAGGTAGATTCATCGCTCTCAATGTGGCGAACATAAAGGGCCACGATACCCGGTCGAACGCCTTTTCGGCGTCCGTGGACAGCAGTAGCATGGGCGTTTCGGAAAGTCGCGCTCGTTGCATTACGTTCAGGGTCCGGATTGTGCCGTCTCTGGCCTCTCGAGCCGGGATGAAGCCCACCTGGTCCTTCCTCACCAGGCTGGGAAGCACAGGCTGAAGACGTCTCGCGAGGGCCGCGGCAAATATCTTAAGGTCGCTGTTGAGAAGCGAGATGGGTCTATAGCTGGAGCATAGTTGGGGGTCTTTCCCTTCCTTGGGGATCACCACAATCGTTGCGGCCAGAGAATGGGGGTGGAAGGAGTGGTCGGAAATCAAGGCATTGAAGGTCTCTGCCATATGAGGGGTCAGAATCTGTCCGAAGCGTTTGTAGTATAGGGCCGGGAAGCCGTCCGGGCCCGGGGTCTTGCCGTTCTTCTGACGTTTGATGGTTTGTGTGATCTCTTCAGCGGTGAAAGGGAGTCCAAGCGGTGCACGCTGCTCGTCTGTAAGGCGGTGGGGTATCCGTGTCGCGAGATAGTCTGCAAGAGATTGAGAGGAAGGCGTGCCTGCCTCCTCCACGGAGTGGTATAGAGACGAGTAGTAGTCTCGAAAAGCTCGGACAATTTCAGTCGGGTCCAACGTCGGGGGTCCAGCAGCGGGGCGGACCGTTGGGATGTAAGTCTGGCGCCGTCTCTGTCGCAAGAGACGGGCCAGGAGACGACCCGGCTTGTCCTCATGTAGCGCGAAGTAGCACTTAGTCTGAAGCATTGCCCGTTGTAGCCTCGGGTTGAGCGTGTTCGCGAGTTGGGTTCGGGAGTGCAGAAGGCGGGTGTATGTGACCGCATCGCCTGTCAGTTGGTGTTCGATTTCTAGCTGTCTGATCTCCGTGTGGAGTTCTTCTATCTCCTTCCGACGTTCGCGAGCTTTACATGAGGCGAGCGAGATCAGGCGGCCCCGGAGCACCGCCTTGTGGGCTTCCCACACCGTGGGGGGAGGCACAGCCCCGTCCCTGTTGTCGCTGAAGTAGGTCTTAATGGATTCTTGGATCTCGGACACGAGCAGTGGATCCGTCAGTAGTGAAGTGTTCAGTTGCCAGGAGCCTTCCCGGGGTCGGAGTAGGGGAGAAGCAACGGTTATAACCACCGGAGCGTGGTCCGACCAAGTGGTGGCCTGAATTTCAGCCGATCGTATCAGGGGTAGGTTGTATTGGGGGACGTAGAAATAGTCCAACCTAGTATAAGTGTTGTGTACCGAGGAGAAGTAGGTGTAGTCTCGCGTAGAGGGGTGGTGCGCTCTCCAGACATCCACCAGTCGCAGTGCTTGAAGTGATAGGTGTATGCGGCGTAGAGTTCGTCTGGGGATCCGGTGGAGTGCAGATGAGGAATCTTCTTTAGGGTTCATAGGGATGTTGAAATCTCCCCCTAGGATGAGCATCCCTTCAGCAAAGGCTTCCAGGGTGCATAGCGCTTTGGCCAGGTATTTGTGTTGGTTGGTGTTGGGTAGGTATAGGTTCGCAAAAGTGTATTTGGATCCAGCCACGTCACCCTTGACGAATATGCACCTGCCATCTCCTGCAGTGTGGGAGTCCTGTAGCTGGAACGGAACAGAGTTGGCGAACAGTATCGCCGTCCCTCTGGATTTGGAGGTGGGATTATGGTCGAAATATCCCGTCGGGAAACGTCTATCACGGAGGGCCGGTGGGGAGGTCGAGCAAAAATGGGTCTCCTGCAAAAAGGCGACCGAAGTCCGAAGCGTGGCGAGGTCCCGGAGGAGGCGCCTCCGTTTCTCCGGCCCGTTCAGTCCACGAACATTGTAGCTCACCACCCTGAGGTCCACCGGCACCAGAGCCGCCGCCCGACCCGCCATGTCCCGGTCAGGAAACGTGTGTATTATTACGGAAGACCAGAGGAGGGGAGAGGAAGTGATGGGGGGGGGTGTAAGGTAGAGTGGGAGGAAAAAGAGTGGGGAAATCTGGAGTGAGAAAAAAAAAAGGGGGGGAGGAGAGAGAGGGAGGGAAAGAAGCAAGGGGAGAGAAAAGAGAGAAGAAAGAAAGAAAGAAAAAAAAAAGGGGGGTGTCACCAATGGGGTAGCAGGGAGGGGGGGATCAGGCTAGGTAGCGTAGGTGTATCGGTTAAAAGTGTGGGGGGGAGGAGGGAAGGTAGGAGTATGGAAGGGTGGTCTCTCAGGAGTGTAGGAGAGACGGATGTGACCCACCCGGAGGGTAGGGTCAGGAGTGGGGCTATAGGCACCGGTCAAGAGAGGGTCGAGTCCCCACACACTGCAGAGCAGGCAGGGGCCAGCGATGCACTCTCCGACTGTACAAGGGTGCCCAGTCCGTGGGGGTCGTGCGTGGAGCCGCTAGACCTGACAGGACGCCACAGCGGTTCCGAAATCACCAAAAACTACCAATAGAGGTAAGAACAGTCGTCTGAGGAGAGTCTCCCCTCCGACAGGTACCAAGCAATAGAAAGCATTGCGCCAAGGAGCGTAGTCTTAGGCTATGTAGCCGAGAACGGTTCACAGAAGTTCCGCAGAAACACCCGTCCCCTCGCGGCAGCCCGACCAACACCTCGCTCGTCCGGCGCCACCAGCCCATGGCAGTGTCGCCGGTAACACAACTCGGGCTTGCATAGACCGTGTGGACTACGGCGCCGCCCCTCATCCGCTGCGATAGGGTGGAAAGGGGGGGGTGCAACGTCGCATCTCCAGCGTGGTGTCACCGGAGAGGGGTCACATAGCCAGTGCTGCAAAGTTGTAGTGGGTACAAGGGCGCCGCCGCCACGCATCTTAATGTGAGAGAGGGGCCGCAGGGACGCGTGATCAGAGCCGGAAAGGCGAGCAAGCGATAACGGGTTCGCAGTTAAGTCGCGTAGTGACTGGGTTATCAGCGCGTTAAAACCAGACCGGTGACATCACGGTCACCGCCGGCACTATATTTCCCGCTGGTTAATGCTGTGCGAGTGGTAGCGAGGTTAAGTTTCCAGCGGAGTAAGGCCGTACGATTGATAATGGAGACGCGTGTCCGGCGAGGTAATGTTAATGGGGGGGTAGCGGCATTTTCAGCGAATCAGCACTGAGCGAGTGACAACAACATTGCAATACTAACGGCACTGCACCACCAGCGGGCTAATACTGAGCAAGTGAGAATGATATCACATTACCAGCAGGTTAATACTGAGCAAGTGAGAATGACATTGCATTACCAGCGGGTTAATACTGAGCAAGTGAGAATGACATCACATTACCAGCAGGTTAATACTGAGCAAGTGAGAATGACATCGCATTACCAGCGAATTAATACTGAGCGAGAGATAACGACACTGCACCACCAGCGAGTTAATACTGAGCGAGAGATAACGACACTGCGTCCCCAGCAGGTTAATACTGAGCAAGTGAGAATGACATTGCATTACCAGTGAATTAATGCTGAGCGAGAGATAACAACACTGCACTACCAGCAAATTAATACTGAGCGAGAGATAACGACACTGCATTACTAGCGAGTTAATACTGAGCGAGAGATAACGACATTGCATTACTAGCGAGTTAATACTGAGCGAGAGATAACGACATTGCATTACTAGCGAGTTAATACTGAGCGAGAGATAACGACACCGCACTACCAGCGAATTAATACTGAGCGAGAGATAACGACACTGCATTACTAGCGAGTTAATACTGAGCGAGAGATAACGACATTGCATTACTAGCGAGTTAATACTGAGCGAGAGATAACGACATTGCATTACTAGCGAGTTAATACTGAGCGAGAGATAACGACACCGCTACCAGCGAATTAATACTGAGCGGTCCCACAGTTCCAGCGACTTAGTAATGAACGGATGAGAACGACAATGCATGTCTAGCGGAATAATATTGGACGAGCGATACAGTATTGGGTGCCCCGCAAATCAGTACTGAACAAGTAAGAGCAGCGCTTCGTCTCTGGCGGAGCGTTACCGAGCGGGCGATGGCGGCACCGCAGGTCCGCCGGTCTAGAAAAAATATATTAGTACAGTTCGTCCATTGTGGCACCAGGAGTGCAACACCGGTGCCGCAAAACAAGCGCTTTCAAGGTGGGGGAGAAAGGTGGATGGCACCACGTGTCTGGTGTGACGAGATGAGGGAGTCAAACGCCGCAGCGCACGAAACTCGTGCAACTTCAGGGGGACTGAGGCTGCGGGTGGTCTCCGATTGATAGAGTGATGTCTCAGTTCGTCCATGGCGCCACCCAGACACCGTGCTGTGGTGAAGGCTTATGTCCAGCGGCCTGTTAGGCGTGTAACCCCATCATCTCCGGCAGTTAGTAGGCATCGCATGTCGGGGTGTAGTGGAAGGGGCGCCATCAAGCCAGGGCTCGGGGTAGTGCCGGTCAGCAAGGCGGTCGAGTCGAGCTCCCACATCTCGTATGACGGTCTCATGGATGTTCAGGTGCATCTGCAGCAGGGGCCTCTCCGCTCCGGCGGCGTCTCGGCGGGCGCCGTGGTCTGGGCATCGCACCGCCGCTCCATAGCTCCCCCCTCTCCCAGTCCGGTATCTCGAGCGGAGGTATGCGAAGGGCTTCTAGGAAATAGGGGACATCTCCAGGACAGTGGATGGCGTGGGTTTCGCCATCTAGGCGGACGGTAAGGGCGAAAGGGAAGCCCCATCGATATGGGACGTTCCTCTGTCGTAGGGCCTGAGTGATAGGGCGAAGATGGCGGCGCGCCGCCAGTGTGTATGGCGTCAAGTCGTGGAAGACCTCTAGAGCTAGGCCCTCAAAATGCCATGTCCTGGAGGTACGAGCGCGGAGCATGATTTTCTCTTTCGTCTTGTAGGCGGCAAAACAACAGACGATATCCCTCGGGGGTTCTCCCTCTTGGGGCCTCGGCCGCAGCGCTCGGTGGGCACGTGCGATGTCTCGCGCGGGGCATACCTCTTCTCCTAGGATCCGCGTAAAGAAGCGGCCCAGGACGCAGTCCAGCTGCTCCGGAGGCTCCATTTCCCGGAGGCCGCGCACCCGGATGTTGCACCTCCTGCCGCGGTTGTCAAGGTCGTCGATGTGTCGGCGGATGCCGGAGAGGTCGGCGGCCCGTCCAGGGGTGGGCCCAGGCCCCGTCCGCTCCAGTGGGTCACTCGGTTGGTCAGGGCCGCCACCTCGCCCCTCACCTCCTCCACGTCGCGGCTGAATGAGCCTCTCAAGTCGGACAGCATCTCCACGAGGTCTGTTTTCGTGGGCAACCCCGCCAATATCGATTCCAGCCGAAGTTCCAAGCGGGCGATTGCCGCTGTCGGGTCTGGTGCAGGCACGTGGGCGTCCGCCATCTTAGTAGGCCGCGGACTCGAAGCTCGTCCTGGAGTGGGGCGTAAATACACGTCCAGGGACGCTCCGCGGGACGGGATGGGGTAACAGGGGTCGTCTTGCCGCTTGTGAGCCTTTTGGTGCGGACCATAATCAGGCGTGTGCGGAGCTGGAAGGCTTACTGTCGGAGGTTAGGACGGAGCTCTCTCAGTGTGCGTCCATCTTGTCCAACGGTCCGGGCACGCCCCCTTATATTTCTAAAGAGTTTTATTGGCCTTAATGCTACGAGTTCCCCCATTTGGGAGAACATTTTACGAGGGATAACTATTTGGTGTCAAGGTGATGAATTTAGTTAGAATGTGTTATACAATCTTGATTGGTTAGTTTACTGTCACCTGACCTCCATCAACATGGAACGTAATTGCCCTATATTACAGACTGAAGGGAATTAGGTCAGCGTGAAATGACATGGAATCTCAATGGTGGAAGAATGCCATGTGACCGATGCCACTGCGGAAAGTGCATATGCAAATCTATTTTTGAATGCCTGCGCCGGTGATGAATTAAGCTTTATACTTGGACTAGTATAAATATGGAATGGAGGTGGGTGTACATTCACTTCTGGACGAAGCCGTTGACAATATGGCGAAACGCGCGTCAGCGTTTTCTTTTTTGGTGATGGCCAATTGATTTTAACAGATTGTACTCTATACCTGGCGATATGGTTTGGTCTGGTTATTGGACCCCGTTGACTTAGTCTGTACCCATTATGCTCGTATGCCATTCTAGGGTAGCATAGAAATCTGAAACATTAAGGCTATGCTTTACTTTGTATGTTGAACCCGTGTTATCCAAAGGGTTAAAATTGTTTGTGGACAATATCAACTGTGGATGGAGGTTTAATTTTGGTATAACATACTTATTCCCTCGATTCTTAAATTGCTAAACAATTTTGGTGCAGATTTTGTCTATATATTGTAATTCGTTCGATCATTGTTGATGGGACTCTATCAATATGATAAAATTATTTGTTGTCCTCGACATTAATTATAAGATCCTTTATTAGCGCATGCATGAATAGCTGATGGTTAAATTTAAGATCTAGTCTTTATTAGAATTAAGTATAGATATTCAGCTAAATTTCAGGCTATGTTGTATTCGTATTGAACCCGCGTTATCCAAAGGTTAAATTGCTTGCTGGACAATTTCAATTATTGATTGGAGTTTATTTTGGTATTACATACTTATTCCTCGATTCTTAAATTGCTAAACAATCTGGTGCAGATTTTTGTCTAAATATTGTAATTTGTTCGGTCATAGTACTATTACCCACATGTAGTTTCTATGTTCCAGTAATTAAGACTGGTTTGGTGATTCAAACAGACCCTCACATCAGACTGTTTGAGGGGCTCCAGTACAGGGTATAGCACGATGACGCCAGTCCTGGAGTTAACCCTAACTGCCACCAATGGTGGAGATAGGGGTTCATTGAACCCCTATCTCCGACCCGTGGCAGCTAGGGGTTAATGTTTGGTACTGTTGGATCGACCAGAGCATGGCCGTTCCAACGATACCAACATGACCATAAAGTTTTTTAAAAAATAAAATATTTAAAGAAATTATAAAAAAAATAAGCAAATTTTTTCTTTTTTTTTTTTTGGTTTGTTAATGCAGCAATATTGTTCCCATTTCAATTATAATGTGAACAATGATGCTGCACTAACGATTTTTGTATGCGGTGCGTTTGTTAAAAATCGCGTAATTTTCCCCCAACAAAATGTAACGAGACCCCATTTCTAATTTTTTTTTACAAAACGCACCCCATACAAATATAACCGCAATTGCTCGCATGTTAAAATGGAAAAAAAAAAACCACTTTACAAGTAAATATTGAAAATTCATATTTTATTGCATTTTTTGTTATAATATACAGACAGGACATGACATATACATATAATAATGACATATTATGAATCTGCCGAGTCTGACGGAAAAGAACAATATATAATATGTATGTGTCATATACTAAAATAAGCCTTCAAAACACGTTTAAACAAGATGAGCGAAACAGGTAAAAATGAGCTCAGCACAGAGGCGTGAAACGGGTTAAGCTCCATTTATAATTTTGGACCTATTCTTGGGCCCCACATTTCCATTATATTCCATTTTTCAATCTAGGCCTCCCCTCTCTAGGTCCCAGAAAATATTTGTTCTATCCCATGAACTTGTTATCTTCAGGACTGTTTGCATGATGCACCCTGAGGTGTCTTGAAATTGGGGTTTTCTCTTCGTTTAATGGGTTGAGCGTATGTGCGCCGTGATCCTGGGTTTAAACATTCTAATGGTTTTTCCCACATATTTTTTCCCGTAGGAACATATCAAATAGACTAGCCCCATGAAGTTGCAGGTGAAGCCATGTTTTAACTTCAAATTCTTCCTGTTCTAAACTGTCATGGAAGCGATCTGAGTGATTTAGTATGTATTTGCATGCGATACTTCTGCACATTTTAAATGTGCCACCCTTTTTCAATAATTACCAATTCGATCTCAAGTTTGGTTTTCGTGGTACGTAGATGACTGGGACAGAGTTGATTGCTTAATATTTGTTCCACTTCTAGTTGGAAAGATGCCACAGGTGAGATCACTTAAGCCAAGTCTGGATCCGACTTTAAAATAGGCCAATATGCTTTCAAAATTTCCTTGACCTTTACATTGGCCTCAACCTTTACATTGGCTATCAATCTGATTACTGTTTCATCAGATTTCTGGGGTCAAGACGTCGCCCTATCTTGGGCAATAGCTCGATGGAAGGCTCATTTCAAAAACCTGTGAGGATATCTTGTTCTTGAAACCTTATGTTTTTATTCATCGGCATGTCTCTTGAACTCCTCTAAAGATGAACAATTCCTTCTAAGTCTGCGGTATTAACAAGTTGGTATGCCAACTTTAGGGATCTAGGATGGAAACTTTGCCAGTGTAAAGCTATTTGTTGCCGTTTTCCTGTACACTTTGGTATTTTATTTCCATCTTTAGTTATTGTTAAAGGAAATTCAGAGCCGAAGTTTTTGTACTTCTGAGGTAAGCTTAAGATTGAGAGTGTTGTTTAATGCTTCACAGAATCTAGTGAATCTTCACAGCTGCCTTCCCATAGTATGATATCATCTATGTACCTTTGCCATAGTTTGATTTTTGATTGTTAAGTGGATCATGTGTTCTGTGAAGACAAAATTTTCTTCCCATACCCTAAATATAAATTGTCATAGGATGGTGCTGTGGATGTCCATGGCATTTCTGACGGTTTGGAGATGGTATTTGCCATCAAATAAGATTTTGTTTAAGATAAACGCCAGCACTGTTTTAGAATAGAATTCCACTGTGGGAGAATTTGACATATTTTTTCAGATGAATAGCCATATGTTCCAAACCCTTAGGGTGTGGGATGGAGCCATAGAGATTGACTACATCCAAGCTACACAACAGAGGTACTTGGAGATAGTTCTATTCCTTGAAGTACTTTCAGCACATCCTTTGTGTCTCTCAAATATGAAGGTAATTGGTTGCACTAATGATTTAAAAAAAAAATTCTAGATATTGACTTATGTTTTCCATAAGGTTGTTATTATTATCGGAGACAATAGGTCTCCCTGGAGGATTATGAAGACCCTTGTGCACCTTTGGGAGGCAATGGAATGTTGCTGTATAGTAGGCTATAGGTAGCAAGGATGATGTTGTTATCAATTAACCCTTGTCCTACAGCATCAGATAGTAAAGATTCCAATTCTTTATGAAATTTATTCATTGGATGAATACCCTGTATGGAGTTTCGTCCAGGAGAATCTGCTGCACCATTGAAACATACTTTTCACTCTCCATTACCACTACATTGCATCCTTTGTCCAAGAGTTTTATCGCTAAATGATTGTTTTCAATTAGAGATTTGAATGCCCTTTGTTAAGTTGCCTTTTGCTAAAAAAAAAAAAAGATGCGGTCAGATGGCTGTAAATTATCAATTGCATCTGTTACCATTTCTACAAAAATCTCAACATTGTGAAAATCTTTTAAAAGAGGGGTGAAGGTGCTTTTCATGTTAAAGCGAGGCAGCGGTGAAATATAGTTGGTTGTTTTCCTCAAAGTGCTATCATATTTTCCAAACGTGACTGTTCTTTTAGTAGGGTAGATTTTAGCTTTTTTCCGTTTTATATTAAGATGGTACTTATGCAAAATGAGTTTTCGAGCAAAAAGGTTTATATCCCGAGCCCACTCGAATTTATTAAGGTGTTGGTTGTGGGACAAACTATAACCCTTTTTGTAATCAACCCAATTGTTCGTTTGTGTGGGTAGTTATAGAGAAATTGATTACTTGATATTTGTTAACCTGGCCCTTAGGTTGTACTAAAGTTATTTTTTCCAACTCCCTCCTCTGGGTTTTCTTTGTTTTTGATAGTTGTTTCTGCCCCTGTTTGGGGGGCATATGTGTGGAGGGGGGACCTTGTTCTAAAAAAGTCACCCCTTATTTCCTTAGACTACGCCATGTTTGAGGAGGGAAAAAGGTTCAGAATCTGTAGTCTCAAAGTCTGAGGAGGCAGAATTCCTACATGTTGAACGGAGGGTACGTCGGTATACGGCTCCTTGTTTATAATCTCTCAAGTCCCTTTAGAACTTTATGTGTTTTCTTGTTTTGATAGTATCCCTATATCTTCCAATATTCTTTTGTAACTGACTGTAACTGCTACTTAATACGATGGATCAGCATTGACTTTCTCAATCTCCTTAAGTTCCTCGTTTAATTTGTCTACTTTTTCCAAACTCTGTTTGTGTCTCACTATTTTATCCATAAATTTCATGGAGCAGGTGTTGGCTGCCTGTTCCCACTCTTTCAGAAGGCCTTCACTTAGGTCCCTATTGCTGGGGTCTGTTTGTATTCACAAACCATGAGGAATCATGTCCTGGATATAATTTTCTAGTGATGAAAGTTCCCAATTGAGTCTAACTTGTACCTGAAAAAAATTGTCTAAAATCTTCTGTACAATTGGCTGCTCTAACATGAGTGTAGTTCCTCACTAAACACTTCCTCCAAACCCTCAACCCATTGAATATTCCCTGAGTGATTAGAGAACCGGCCATATTGCCGGTATGGTTTAAATTCATAAATTTCTTAATATCTACCTTGAATACTTGTAGCGTATGACTAGACCAAGTTATATGTCTACACCGGTCTGGATGGCGGTAAACCTTGTAATTGGCATTAAGAGTTCTTGGTGTATAATTTGGAATACAAAATCTATATTGATGACCCTTGGAGGCCACTGCAATTCTCTTAGGGGGTAACCCTTATCAATATATAACAAAACATGGTATTTATTGTATAAATAAAACACAAGTAAAATGACACTTCATTCATACTAGACTCATGGAGGTGGGGGATTTTTTTGTGTCCCTTGGTAGCAGATAGTTCAGAGTGGATATGGTGAGTAGATGTTTTCAATGGGCAAGGTATCAAGATCAAGGTATGTTGCCTTATTCATAGTATTTGAACAGCACACTGGTGTAATCGCTCGCTTACTCAGTTTGACAACTTGTGTTTCTCTTGGCTGTATACAGTGTTCAGTTTGCTGCAGGTAGGGTTTTTTGTACCCCCTGGTTGCAAACAGTTCAAGATAGGCAAGTTGTTTTTTTACAGTGGGCAGCGCCGAATTCTGCTCTATGTTGCATTCAATGTTGGAAATAACTGTTCCTTATGACTATAGGGCACAATTTCTGCAACACCATAATCCTTCAATTGCTAGTTAAAATTCTACATTGCAATTCTGATCAGAGTCTGCTGCCTTATTGATAGCATTCGAACAGCACACTTTGTTGTAACCGCTGATTCCCTCAGCTTAACAATTTTGTGTCTATATCAGCCTTTTGACGACAAAGATTCCAGGGCACAATATTCGCCATGATATAATACTCAATATCTAGTTCAAATACAACATAGCAATTCTGATTAGTATATAATGCCTTATTAATAACCTTAGAACAGCACACTGAGTTGTAACTGCCGACATACTCGGCTTGACCGTTAGTGTCTACCTTTGATGTATGTCAGATAAGGAACATTTATCTGATTAGTTCAATTAGCTGGAGACAGGGATTCCTTTTTTTTTGTGGCCTGACACTTCCCAGGCATAATGATGAGAATATTCTCCCATGTTTGGTTTTGGTGTCTGAGTAGGGCTGTCTCTGTAGATAGATTACCTAGTACTACAGCTAGGGAAGCTATAAATTGTTTCGTAATCAGATAAACGTTCCTTATCTGACATCCATCTGGTTGTCTGGAATCTGGCTCTTGAACCATATCCACCTATTGTTAATACATATCACCAGGTCATCCCAGGGTTACTTTCCCATAGAACTGACTTCTCTTGAATAAGGTTAAACCTAGATCATGAGTCAAGCAGTCAGTA
>RXON01002116.1:0-15951 GCA_009667805.1 Leptobrachium leishanense | reverse complement strand
TACATAAAGGAGAATTTGGAGAGAGGTTTTATCCGACGTTCCTCTTCTCCAGCAGGGGCTGGGTTCTTTTTTGTGTCAAAAAAGAGGGAGATTTACGCCCGTGTATCGATTATAGGGGGTTTAACAAGATCACCATTAAGAACGTGTACCCTATCCCTCTCATATCAGAACTATTCGACAGGTTAAGGGGGTCAGCAGTATACACAAAACTTGATTTAAGAGGAGCTTACAACCTGATACGTATAAAAGAGGGGCATGAGTGGAGAACAGCATTTAACACCAGGAGTGGGCATTATGAATACTTGGTCATGCCTTTCGGTCTTTGTAATGCTCCAGCGGTATTCCAGGATTTTATTAATGATGTGCTCAGAGATTTCTTACAAACCTTTGTTATAGTATACCTAGACGATATATTGATTTACTCTCTCCCGATCTGAAAACCCACCATGCACATGTCAGACAGGTATTAGCAAAATTACTGGACAATGGTCTTTATTGCAAACTAGAGAAGTGTTTATTCGACATTACTACTGTGAAATTCCTTGGGTATATTATCACTCCAGAAGGTTTTGAGATGGATCCTTCTAAACTCACGGCCATCTCAGAATGGCCTCTCCCTCAAGGTCTCAAGGCCATACAGAGGTTTCTGGGGTTTTCCAACTATTATAGGAGATTTATCAAGAATTATTCCGCTGTAGCCTCCCCTATCATTAATATGACACGTAAAGGTCTGAAGAACCAGATCTGGTCTTCTCAATCCAAACAAGCATTCGAAGCCCTCAAACAAGCTTTCACTTCCGCTCCCGTGTTATGGCATCCTGATCCCAGGATTCCGTTTGTTCTTGAGGTTGATGCTTCCGAGATAGGCATTGGGGCTGTCCTGTCTCAAAGAGAGTCTCCAGGAAAACCTCTACATCCTTGTGGGTTCTTTTCAAGAAAATTATCACCAGCAGAACGCAATTATGATATCGGTAACAGAGAATTGCTTGCTATTGTGTCTGCCCTATCAGAGTGGAGACATTTGTTGGAAGGTACTCTTGACCCTTTATTGATAATTACTGATCATAAGAACCTTACGTACATCGGGGATGCTAAACGTTTGAACGCGAGACAGGCCAGGTGGTCATTGCTACTGTCTCGGTTTAATTTTGTATTGACTTACAGACCAGGTGACCGCCTTATCTCGTCAATATGAACCGTATGAGTCTAATACACAAGACCACAATCCTATAGTTCCTCCTGAACGTATTGTGGTTTCCACAGTCTTGTCTGTCTCCTCGCCTTTCCTGGAACGCCTCCAGGCAGTTCAAGTAGGGGCTCTACCTGACAAGCCTCCAGATATGTTGTTTGTACCTGAAAAGGAAAGACAAGAATTACTCATAATGTTTCATGATTCTAAGCCAGCAGGTCATCCTGGTATTACTAAGACTCTTACCAGTATCTCCAGAGAGTTCTGGTGGCCCACCATGCGACAGGACGTACGTCTGTTTGTTTTGGCTTGTCAAGTCTGTGCCAGAAGCAAAACCAGTAAATCCTTGCCTGTCGGTCTATTGCAGCCTTTACCCATGCCTAAGAGGCCTTGGTCTCATCTATCTATGGATTTTATTGTGGACTTGCCGAAGTCCAAGGGTCATACTGTGGTTCTGACAGTTGTAGACCGCTTCTCCAAAATGGCTCATTTTGTCCCTCTACCTAAGCTTCCTACAGCCAAAGAACTGGCGGTTGTATTTGCTAGAGAGATTGTACGAATACATGGGGTTCCGTCTGAAATAGTCTCTGACAGAGGAGCTCAGTTCGTCTCTCGTTTCTGGAGGGTTTTCTGTGCAGAGATGGGGGTGCGATTGGCCTTCTCTTCAGCATATCATCCACAAACCAATGGGGCAGCAGAAAGGGCAAATCAGGGTCTCGAGCAGTACATACGTTGCTTTACCACACAACAACAAGACAATTGGTCGGAGTTGTTGCCCTGGGCTGAGTATGCACGTAATAACACCGTTAACGAGACCACTGGCCACTCTCCTTTTTCTGCCATCTATGGTTTTTTCCCTCTGGCTCTACCGCTTCAGTTTACTGAACAGGCCATCCCGGCTCTCGATGACCATCTCACTCAACTGCAAGAGATTTGGAGACAGATTCGAGAAAATATGGAGCGCAATGTTGCTGTCCAGAAACGCAAGGCTGACAGGCATAGGTTACAAGCTTCCTCCTATAACGTGGGGGATAGAGTTTGGTTGTCCACTAGGAACGTGAAGTTGCGGGTGCCTTCTATGAAAATGGCACCTCGGTTTATAGGTCCATATAAGATCATTCGCTGCATTAACCCTGTGGCTTATGCTCTTGCCCTTCCTAAACATCTTCGCATGCACAACGTCTTCCACACCTCCCTACTGAAGCCATTGTTGTGTAACAGGTACACGCGGGTCGTTCCTCCTCCACCTATTCAGGTTGATGGTGAATCTGAGTATGAGGTTAGGAGGGTTTTGGATTCTAGGCTGTGCAGGGGCGCTCTGCAGTACTTGGTCGATTGGGTGGGTTATGGTCCAGAAGACCGGTCCTGGATTCCAGCTTCCGACATGTCTGCCTCTAGGTTGGTCAGGGCGTTCCATGCCTCACACCCCGATCGCCCTGGTGGTCGTCCTGCCGCTCGTCCTGTTGGTCGTCCGGTGGCCTCCCGTGGAGAGGGGGGTACTGTAACGTTGGGAGCTTCCAGCCCTACCTGTGTGCTTGAGGGCAGCATGTCTGATGCTGCTCGCTGACCAATGCCCGGTTTAAATGGAGACAGGCAGGGAGGTGGTTGCATGAGGCGCGGCTTGAGTGGGGGCGTGGCCTGGTAAAGGTCTTTAAAAACCCTCAGTGTATTCTCAGCAGTTGCCAGATCGTGGTTATCCATACCTGAGCTCCTTGTACCTGACTGCTATATTGAATTAACCCGTTATTGACCTCTGCTTGTTTCTGACTATTCTGCCTTCTGTTGCCCTAGACCATTTTCTTGTACTACGCCACTGCTCTGATATCGACCCGACTATTCCATTTGACCATTCTGGACTCTGTATTCCTGATTCTGGCTCGGCTGACTACTCCCTGTGTTGTTAACCCTTTCTGTCTAACTAGTTTACCTGGCCAATTCTAAGGACCAGACAGTTAGAGATCTTTCACGGCTACTCTGTTGGTAGCTTCTGGGCTCTGTGGAGTGTGGGGTGTTAAGTACTGCGTGGTGGGATCTGGGAACCGTGACACAATTTTCTCTTACCGGGTCCCTTACTCGACTCAAGATACACAATAGCACTGACTCAGGGCTCTCAGCCCAGTCACAGAAATCCCTCCTCCTTTCTCCTGCCCACGTGCAGCAGCTCTAAAACAAAAAATATCAACACTATGCACGTGGCCATTCTCTGTTACTCTATACCTCTATCTCTAAGATAGGTCAATATCCGATCCCCCTGTTCCAGACACACACTAGCCACTATGACTCCCGTGCTTTCAGCGGCAGGCTCGGTATACCGATGGGACCGTGTACGCAGGTCCCCTCACCCAACTATGGCCGGGCGCATGACACTACCGATTTCTTCTAGAAATCAAAAATAGTACCTTACCTATCGCCGCGCTGTTCGCTGTTTCCTCGGACTCAGTGGCGTCTCAGCTTCCCGGGCCGGGGGTCCGTTTGGGACGAGTCGAGGTCCACTTAACAGGAAATCCTGCTTGGCGCCTGCAGATGTCAGCTCACCTTCAATGGACGCCCAACCGGCGGGATCACTTGCACCTGCAGTCAAACGCTACGTGTCCAGCAGCCGTTGCCATACCGGAAGCGGTTCGATCCCGGACGAGCCCCCAAAAATGTTACCGGAATCCACCAGGTTCTCTCGAGGAGAAGACCGGGCCAGCACAGATAAGGATTGACTGGACACGAGTCTCTTCACGAAAGGCAAACTTTATTGTGACATCACTACTCACACAGTATTGTATCGCTAAGACTGAGCCCTGAGTACATCCAAACATGGGGTTTTATACCCTGAATACATAATTAGGTACATCCCAGTTAGCCCACCCCACGGTGACACTATCCCACCCCATGTGGGTCCGTACCTCCCATGGCCGAATACAAAGACATTCCATACATTGGTCATAAATTGGCAGACTTCATGGTATATTGACAATCGAGAATTTACCACTCTTTGGGATCCTGCTCATGCCTGCCTCCCTAGAGCATGTTTATTGTTTATTCTAGATAAGGCTTTGCCTGGTTTTCACATCTCTCTTTGTCCAGGCCTAGCTTTCTGACGTTGAAGTAACCACTTTCTCATCCTGTCTTCTCTGTGCCAGCATGGGCCCGGATCTCGTTAGTTTAATTGCTCTGCCTGTTAGTTTAACACATTCCTAAGAATCGATGCAAGCTAAATCCTAAATTGAGCTAATATTTGCTATCTACATTCACGTTAACCAATGTTCTGAACAAGATGGCCGCCTGGCTCAAGATGGCGGTCATCTTCTGGCCTGAGTCCCTTACAATCCTTCATGCCATGGTACCTCAGAGACTCCACCACAGGTGTTTTCTTTTTTCTCCTGCATGCTGAAGGACGACACTACTTGAGTCCAGAGATCAAAATTATGAACTGAAAAAGAATAAATAAAACTCATTATTTTGAATTTTGATTTATCAGTCTTCAAGGCTGAAGCCACGTTGCCTGATCCACCTATCCTGTTTGGAGGCGAGTGGCTTAACCCACCCTACTTTTTGGAGGTGAGAAGCCTGACCCTCCTCCCCTGCTGGAGTTGAGGCGAGAGGCTTCAACCTCCTCCATGTTTGGATGTGAGAAGCCTGACCCTCCTCCCCTGCTTGCATTGAGGTGAGAGGCTTGATTCTCCATGTTTGGATGTGAGAAGCATGACCCTCCTTCCTGGAGTTGAGGCGAGAGGCTTGAACTTGAGAAGTCTGAACCTCCTCCACAGCTTGTGACTGGGTGCTTGACCATCGCCTCCTGGGCTTTGTGGGGCGATGATAGGCCAAGATTGTCTAGCCGAGCTTTGAGGTGACTGGTTTCACACGCCTTCCTCTTTGTTGGCGAGAAGCCAGACCCTCTTCCCCCGCTTGCTTTGAGGCGAGAGGTTTGAACCTCCTCCATGTTTGGAGAGGCGAAGCTTGACCCTCCTCCCCAAAGTTGAGGTGAGAGGCTTGAACTTGAGAAGCCTGACCCTCCTCCCCCGTTTTTAGGCAATGTGTGTGTATTGTATCCTTTGTATTAGATTGTAAACTCTGCCAGCAGGAACATTATTTGTCTGTATTGTACCTTTTGTATAAGATTATAAACTCTGCAAGCAGGTATATTAATTCTCTGTATTGTATTTGTGTATTAGATTGTTTGTCTCTGTAAACTTTGTAGATTTCAGCATATCGTGCCTTTTCACCGTTTGGGGCAAGAAGTTCAGCACATCGGATATATATATATATATATATACGCATGACCATAAGAAAATCAACCATTGGCCCTCCTGGCCTCCCCTTGATACGCTATTAATGAGGTGCAACATATCGAGTGAGACGAGGAGCTAGAAGCAAAGTCATTAACGTGGAGAAACAATGTAACCCTGTATTGTACCCTTTGTATTCAATTGCAAGCTCTTTTTCCCAGGTGATCATTTCTCTGTATTGCATGTAGTGCAGGGCTCAAAATTTCAAGTCCCAAGCTACTAGCCAGACCTTAAAAGTTACTCGCCACCAGTTGCCCCACCTACCCTGCTCTGAACTCCGCCCCTAAACACAACCTCTTAAATTATCTTATGAAATTACACTGTTAAAGGTTTTATTCAGAATAAAGTTACAAAAATAAATAACTTTAACCAGACCGAGACTCCAGATACATGTATATCGAGACATCAGACGCCAGGTACATATATACCCAGACATCAGATCCAAGTAATATCATCCATTAAGTACAGACTCCTCGCCAACAGTTTTTAGGACCAAATTAATTTGGGGGTTTATGCATCCGATATATCAAGTGGAACCGAATACGCTCTTTTAACCCTTTAACGCCGCAGGACGTTCCATGACGTCCTGGCGGCGGGCGGGCTTTGAAGACGCGGGGCGAACAGGTACGCCCCTGCTGTCTTCAATGGGGCCGCCTCGGCCCCTCCCCGCAGCCTGCGCGCGCTGACTCGCGGTGCGTGTCATCGGCTGCACAGGGACGGCCTGAAATCAAGCCGTCCCCTGCAGCCAATGACACGCACTGCACGCCAGCTGCGGGGAGGGCCCAAAATTAGTGCTGCGCGATGGCACCTGTCGGCGAGGCGTACCTGTACGCCTCGCCAGCAAATTTAAACACCTTAACGGCGCCACCCCTACGTCCTTAAGGGGTTAATTGTTTGTATGCCAGATTATCATAAGAAGTTAGAAGACCCCATAGTCAGTTTTCCCCCTTGGATGCTAATACAGATGATCCATTAAAATTCGTGTGCGATACTTCCATCCCCATTTCTTTTTTTTGCCCCTTCCGTATCACTCATTTTTCGTTATAAATAGATATATTTAATTTTGCTGAACCTCAAACGCCTACGCCACCATTTCACCAATTATGACCCCTCACGGGAGAGGTTAGTTCTGCCAAGGGCCCCCTTTAATTCATTTCTCTCTCCCCCTGTAATTCGTTTCTCTCTCCCCCTGTAATTCATTTCTCTCTCCCCCTGTAATTCATTTCTCCCCCTCCCCCTGTAATTCATTTCTCCCCCTGCAATTCATTTCTCCCCCTCCCCTGCAATTCATTTCTCCCCCTCCCCTGCAATTCATTTCTCCCCCTCCCCTGCAATTTTCATCCCCCACTCCCCTGCAATTCACCCCCTCCCACTCCCCTGCAATTCACCCCCTCCCACTCCCCTGCAATTCACTCCCCTCCCACTCCCCTGCAATTCACCCCCCTCCCACTCCCTTGCAATTCACACCCCCCCACTCCCCTGCAATTCACCCCCTCCCACTCCCCTGCAATTCACCCCCTCCCACTCCCCTGCAATTCACCCCCCATCCCACTCCACTGCAATTCACCCCACTCCCCTGCAATTCACCCCACTCCCCTGCAATTCACCCACCTCCCACTCCCCTGCAATTCACCCCCCTCCCACTCCCCTGCAATTTTCACCCCCCCACTGCAATTTTCACCCCCTCCCCTGCAATTTTTACCCCACTCCCCTGCAATTTTCACCCCCCTCCCACTCCCCTGCAATTCACCCCCCTCCCACTCCCCTGCAATTCATCCCCCTCCCTTTACCTGTCCTTGTGAGTAGTAGAGTGAGGGGGTGGGGATGATCCCCGCTTCCCTCACTCGCTGAGGCACGCTGAGTCCTCCTTCACGCTGTGCCCGGAAGAGGAGGAGCGCAGCGTGAAGGGACATCCAGTGTGTAACAGGTAAAAGGGGGGTGGGAGAGGGAATTTGCACCCCCCTGTTGTGACACTTTGAGGACTAATTGATTCCTCACGCCGGATGTTTTCCATCTCTGGTCATGCTGTAACCGGCATGTCCTCTGTCTCTCCATGCTACACTCTCACTGATGCTGCTTTGGGGAGACGGGATGAACCTCTTACTGATTCGAGATGTTAGCTCGGCGCAGTTTCCCGTGATCCGTTCACATGGTACAGCAAACAGGCGAGTGTGCCGAGCAAATCTCTGAGATCAGTAAGAGGTTCAGCCGGTCTCCCCGAAGCAGCGTCAGTGAGAGTGAAGCATAGAGAGACAGAGGGCATGCCGGGTACAGCATGAAAACCAGAGATGGGAAACATCCGGCGCGAGGAATCAATTGGTCCTTGGAGTACCACAACAGGGAGGTGCAAATTCACTCTCCCATCCCCCTTTTTCCGGAAGTGGCTTCTGCCGGCCAAAAAAAAAAACGGCTGCCACTGGAATACGCAGCGCAGGCAGAACGATATACTTTATCGTGCTGCCTGCGTGTGCATCTCCACTCGCCCACCCTTAATTTCCACTCGCCAAATGCGAGCAGGCGAGTGGAAATTTTGACCCCTGATGTAGTGTACAGGCAGCGCTCCAGTGATATGCAGCTGTAAACAGAAGGAGGCTAATCCAGGGAGTGAACCGATCTCCATTAATGGGGTCAGGAAGGAATTTTTTCACCTTGTTTGATATTTCACAAGGTGTTTTTCGCCTTCCTCTGGATTAGCCCTATTTAATTAATGCTGTCTAGTACAAAATTTACTTTTCTCTAATTTTATAAATATTTTTGTTTTTAAATTACCTTTTTCTGTTTGTCAATTATGAAAAATAAACTCTTTGTCTTGGTTCATTTACAAGAGCGTAAAAAAAGGATTGGCCTTCCCGATGTTTTCTCAACTACATGTCCTATGGGATTCGCCAATCTTAATGAGTTACTGAGGATCATGGGAGATGTGGTTCCAAATTACATCTGGAGGGTATAGATCGCTGGCTCCTAGTTTAGGGGATCATTAGAAGGCTTGTCTACTGGAGATATTTCCACAGCATTTACAGAGCACATCAATTTTTTGATAAGGGAATTAACCCTGTGTGCCCCACACAAGGCCCAATGACATAATAATCTCTATCAAATGACTTTTACAGATCTATTGGCTTCAACCTCTCACACGGTCTCGGTGACTGGATCAGACTCTCACTACCTACTGAGTAACTCACAAAGATCACGAAAATGTTGAGTCTGTAGCTTTTATTATTATTTATTATACTTTATTTATATAGCGCCAGCATATTCCACAGCGCTGAACAATGGGCACAATATAGATAGGGTTGCGATACACTGAGACTAACCAACATTTTGATAAACCATTACAGGGGGAAACGAGGGCCCTATTCCCATGGGAACTCACAATCTAGAAGGGTTGGGGGTGGAAACAGGAGGAGAGGACTGCGAGGTGAGAGGGATGGACTGCTAGGTGAGAGCGATGGACTGCTAGGTGAGAGTGATGTGCTGCAAGATGAGAGTGATGGGCTGCAAGGTGAGAGTGATGGGCTGCAAGGTGAGAGTGATGGACTGCCTGCATCAGTGAGTTGGGTGGTAGGCTTCCCTAAATAGGAATGTCTTAAGGGAGCGTTTGAAGGAAGGGAAACTAGGGGAAAGTCTGACTGTACGAGGGAGAGCGCTCCAGAGGATGGGGCTGCATGTGAGAAATCCTGCAGTGTATCATGGGAAGAGGTGATGCGGGGAGAAGCTAGGCACAGGTCCCTGTTTGATCCTAGGGAGCGTCCTGGTGTGTATTTGGTGATTAGTGAGGACAGGTAAAGTATCCATGTAATTGGGCAGACTAGATGGGCCGAAAGGTTCTTATCTGCCGACATTTTCTATGTTTCTATGTAGTGGGGAGCTGAGTTAGTGAGGGTTTTGTAGGTCAGGGTAAGGATTTTGAATTTAATTCTGCAGTCGATGGGGAGCCAATGAAGGGACTCGCAGAGGGGAGCGGCAGAGACAGAGCGGCGGGTGAGGTGGAGGCGAGCCTGCAAGCAACTCCTATCACTTACAGGCCTCCCTGCATATATCAGTGGTGCAATCACTCAGAGGCCATACATAATGTTATCTGTTAATGCAGGCCTCAAAATTTCAAGTCCTGAGCTACTAGCCAGGCCTTAAGAGTTACTCGCCACTAGTTGCCCCACCTAACCCTTTTCCAGCATTGCCTCTGCATTCCCACTCGCCCTCATGTAATTTCCACTCGCCAAATGCGAGCAGGCGAGTGGAAATTTTGAGGCCTGTGTTAAGGTATCTGCAGCAGGACGAGGTGGGGGATGGGGCACACTCATTAAGTCTAGCTGAGCGAGCAGGATCTGGCTCAGAGGCGTAAATAATCTTATGTTATCGGCTGCAGGACGCTGACTGGAGGGGGAGGGTCACATTAGGGTTATGGAGGAAGGATGTGGGCAGAACGTGGGAGGTGCAATCAGCCTTTCAATTCAGCCAGCTAGCAAAGGAAGTGGGAGGTCCTATGTGGCAGAGTATGAGGGGGCGGAGTTACAGAAATTGCCGAACAGGTTTTCACCGGCAACCAGTTTTGATACTACACCGGTCAGTCCACCCCTGCCTACAAATAGTCCAGTCATTTTTTTATTTTTGTGGCATTCCATAAAATATAAGAGATAATCTAATGATAGTGAATTGAAAATTTTCAGTCTCTTTAATCATGTTCTAATAAAATCTGCCACTTCTAACATTTTCCAAAAAAACAGTACTATATTACTTTTCTTTAGCCTGGTTTGGGCATAACATGTCGTACAGGTCATTGACATTAAACTCAACACTTCTACTACACTGTGTTACTAATTATCTTTTATAGTTGATTGTGTGCAATAATATTGATCTTTTTCCCTGTAATGTTACTAGAATTTATTTAATGTATCTATAGCATACTTGGGCATACAGGTGTTAGATTTGCTATATGGATAACACGGGAAGCCCTATACGGGTTTATGTGCCTTCTGAATCATTCAGTACTGTATTCGGATAACAGTATTTGTTTACAGGTAAAACAAGCAGCGCCAAGGAGTTCTATGGATATAACACACACCAACAGAAATTATGTGGGACAATGAACCTTGTGGTAGGGGCTTAACCCTTTTAAGTAATACCAAAAAACTGACGTACAAGGCAAATAAACTTTATTGAAATTAAATAAATATTTTTTTCTATTTTTTGATTATTTAATTTCAGTCAAGTTTAGTTGCCTTGTACTTCATAGTTTTTTCTATGGATATAAGACTGAAAAGTAATATGATCGTGTGAGCGCTGTGTATGTGAGAGGCGCTGTGTATGTGAGAGGCACTGTGTGAGCATTGTGTGTGTGTGAGAAGGGCTGTGTATGTGAGAGGTGCTGTGTGATTGTGGTGCATGTGAGAGGTAGGGCATGGAGGGGCCCCGTCCTGAGGTTCAGTAAGGGGCCCCAAGATTTCTGATGGCTGTCCTGATTGTCAATATACAATACACAAAGACCCAACAAGGGGAGTGCTAAAGACAACAGGCTATATTACAATATTCGCACACAAACCCTCGCGCAAAGCAATTTTTTTTTGCGCAAATCATCGCTGGAATTACAATCTTCGCGGCTTTTTTTTTCCGCCGATCAATTGCGTGCAAACAGTACGCATACAAATGCAGGCTCAGTGCCGTCTCGCGCAAAAATCTTTGCGCGCCCAGTTTTTTGCACCCATTCAGCCAATCAAAATAAAGAAACACACCTATCAAACGCAACTGAATTGCGTCTGCCAGAGACATCGGAGACGGGTTCTGCGTCTATGATGCAAAATGAGCACATATGCTACAGTAATAATCAGGGCCGCCATCAGGGCATTACGCCCCATGCTGCCATAAGGGGCCCCCTCGGCAGCGGCGTCGCCCTTTTACAGCTCCAGTATCGGAGTCCAAATCCGGAGCTGTGTCTCTACAGCAGGAGCCGGAGGAGACACTGTGTCTCCTCCAGGTTCCTGGCAGCTTCTCTGGCTGGCTGGGCGGGGCCAAGCAGCGTGTGGGGGCCTCCCAAGCACGTTGCTTTGGCTCCGACCCCTCCACTCAGTGAAGCTGCGCGCCTGAGCTGGAGGGCCCGGGCTGAAGACAGAAGAAAAGAAGATTGAAGAGAAGAAAAGAAGAGCTGAAGAAAAGAAGACAGCAGAGTGGTGAGCCAAGGCCCAGACCCCTGGCCAGACCCAGGGACCAGGCCCCAGACCCAGGGTCCAGCCTAGACCCATGGACCAGGCCCCAAGGCCCAGCCCCATGGACCAGACCCCAAGGCCCAGCCCCATGGACCAGACCCCAAGGCCCAGCCCCATGGACCAGACCCCAAGGACCAGGCCCAGCCTAGACCCAGGGACCAGACCCCAAGGCCCAGCCCCATGGACCAGACCCCAAGGCCCAGACCAAGGGACCAGAGCCCAGACCCCAAGGCCCAGTCCCAGGGACCAGACTCCATGGCACAGACCCAGGGTCCGGCCCAGGCCCAGCCCAGACCCCAAGGCCCAGAGCACAAACCCCAAGGCCCAGGCCCAAACCAGACCCAGGGACCAGGCCCAGACCCAGAGGCCATCATATACAGCCCGTTACTGTGAGATTTCAGATTTTTCAGCTCCCCACTACCTGTCCTCACTAATCACCAAATACACCCCAGCCCGCTCCCTAAGGTCAAACAGCGACCTGCGCCTAGCATCTCCCTGCATCACCTCTTCCCATGATAGACTGCAGGACTTCTCACGCGCAGCTCCCACTCTCTGGAACGCTCTCCCTCGTACTGTCAGACTTTCGCCTAACTTCTCTTCCTTCAAACGCTCCCTTAAAACGTTCCTATTTAGGGAAGCCTACCACCCAACTCACTGACGCAACCATCAATCACTCTCACCTTGCAGTCCTCTCCTCCTGTTTCCAACCCCAACCCTCCTAGATTGTGAGTTCCCACGGGAATAGGGCCCGCATCTCCTCCTGTACTGTTTGTCAAATGTTGTTCATTGTATTGTATTGTAACCCTGTCTATACTGTGCCTAGTGTACAGCGCTGCGGAATATGCTGGCGCTTTATAAATAAAGAATAATAATAAAGAATAATAATATCAAACGTGGAGGTGGGAACATTATGCTTTGGGGTGTTTTTCTGCTAAGTGGGCAGGACAACTTTACCGTATCAAAGGGAAAATGGACGGGGCCATGTTTCATCAAATTGTGGGTGAGAACCTCCTTCTCTCAGCCAGGGCTTTGAAAATGGCTCGGGATGGGTATTCCAGCATGACCATGGCCCAAAACACACGGCCTAGGCAACAAAGGAGTGGCTAATGAAGAAGCACATTAAGGTCCCGGAGTGTCCTACTCCTAGCCAGTCTCCAGACCTTAATCCCATCGAAAATCTGTGGAGGGAGCTGAAAGTTCAAGTTGCCAAACGTCAGTCTTGAAACCTTAATGACCTGGAGAGGATCTGCAAAGCGGAGTGGGACAAAATCCCTCCTGAGATGTGCAAACCTGGTGGCCAACTACAAGAAACATCTGACCTCTGTGATTGCCAACAAGGGTTTTGCCACCAAGTACTAAATCAGGTTTTGCGAAGGGGTCAGATACTTATTTCATTCCTTAAGATGCAAATCAATTTATAACTTTTTTGAAATGTGTTTTTCTGGGTGTTTTTGTTGTTTTTCTGTCTCTCGCTGTTAAAATAAACCGACCATTAAAATTATAGACTGATCATTTCTCTGTCAGTGGACAAACGTACAAAATCGTCGGGATCAAATAATTTTTCTCTCACTGTACAATCAAAATATAAAGCATTTATCGATGATGGTAGTTACAGAACGGGGTTACATTTTTTTTTAAAAAACGCCACCACTTTTAAAAGCTGAAAATGCCTGAAAATTACATATAAGGTCCTATGAATAATAATAAAAAGGTCTGGTACAGAAAAAAACACTATTTGAGAAAATCTGAAAAAAATTAACTGAGAAATGCCGTAAAAAATCCTAAAAAGGGGGGGGCGTGGCCAGTGGCAAGCGAGAGAGGACGTGCTTTGAAGGAGCTCCGCACGTCTCCTCCACTTAAGGACCCCCAGCTGACTTATCCTGCGGAAATTTTACATTAAGGGGTACCTGTGCTGCTGGCTACCGGTACTGAGCCATCCGGAGCCCGTTCAGCCCCCCCTCCGGACCTGAGACCAGGGTCGCCATCAGGGCATTACGCTCCATGCTGCCATAAGGGGCCCGGGACCGGTGGGGACGCGGGCTGGCGGGGCCCGGGGGGTCCTGGGCCCCTGTCGGCAGCGGCATTGCCCTTTACAGCTCCGGTATCGGACTCGATGAGTCCGAATCCGGAGCTGTGTCTCTGCTGCAGGAGCCGGAGGAGACACTGTGTCTCCTCCGGCTCCTGGCAGCTTCACTGGCTGGCTGGCGGGGCCAAGCAGCGTGTGGGGGCCTCCCTAGCACGTTGCTTTGGCTCCGCCACCTCCACTCAGTGAAGCTGCGTGCCTGAGACGGAGGGCCCGGGCTGAAGACTAGAAGACAGAAGAAAAGAAGACAGCGGAGTGGTGAGCCAGGGCCCAGACCCCAAGGCCCAGACCCCAAGACCCAGGGCCCAGACCCCAAGGCCCAAACCCAGGGCCCAGACCCCAGGGCCAAAACCCAGACCCCAGACCCCAGGGCCCAAACCCAGACCCCAGACCCCAAGGCCCAGACCCCAGGGCCCAGACCCCAAGGTCCAGACACCAGGGCCCAGACCCCAAGGTCCAGACCCCAGGGCCCAGACCCCAAGGCCCAGACCCTGGGCCCAGACCCCAAGGCCCAGACCCCAAGGCCCAGACCCCAGGGCCCAGACCCCAAGGCCCAGACCCCAGGGCCCAGTCCCCAGGTCCAAACCCAGGGCCCAGACCCCTGGGCCCAGACCCCAAGGCCCAGGGCCCAGACTCCAAGACCCCAGGACCCAGACCCCAAGGTCCAGGCCCAGACCCCAAGGCCCAGACCCTGGCCCAGACTCCAAGGCCCAGACCCCAAGGCCCAGACCCCAGGGCCCAGACCCCAAGGCCCAGACCCCAGGGCCCAGTCCCCAGGTCCAAACCCAGGGCCCAGACCCCTGGGCCCAGACCCCAAGGCCCAGGGCCCAGACTCCAAGACCCCAGGACCCAGACCCCAAGGTCCAGGGCCCAGACCCCAAGGCCCAGACCCTGGGCCCAGACCCCAGGGCCCAGACTCCAAGGCCCAGACCCCAGGGACCAGGCACAGCCCAGACCCCAAGGCCCAGAGCACAGACCCCAGGACCCAGACCCCAAGACCCAAACCAGACCCAGGGATGAGGCCCAGACCCAGACTCAAAGGCCATCATATACAGCCCGTTTCTGTGAGATTTATTGCTGTGGATTCTGTGATACGTTCATACACACCGCTCATTACTGTGAGTTTTATTGCTGTGGATACTGTGATACGCTAATACACACTGCACATTACTGGGAGTTTTATTGCTGTGGTGCTATGTTATGTCCTTTTTTTTTTTGAAGGGGGAGAAAAGCTGTTAGAGGTTGAGGGAGTGCCGGGGGGGCCCATCGTGAGGTTTAGTAAAGGGCCCCATCATTTCTGATGGCTGCCCTGGTAATAATACACACACACCTGCCATCATCCATTATATTGTTGCTGCATTCCTTTTCATGGGCTGTTTTGTTTTTTTGGTTCGGCCAGGTTGTTCAGATTTGCCGTTAGCATCAGCTATTTGCAGTTGCTAAAATTTATGCGCGCAAAGGCCATACGGTAATTACCGTGAATAGATTGTAATACCATACTTGTACCAGCACACATTCGCATTTGCGCTCACAGTGTTAAATATAGGACGTGCGCAGTACAGTAAGCTCGCGCAGGGTTCACACAGGTTCACCCGCGGTAGACGATTACACGCGGTTGTTGCACTGACTATGTAATACGGGATTCGGCGCGAATGGTTTTACCCCTCACGTTAATGTTTTTTTGCGCCAGCGCAAACGTTTGCGTGAAGATTGTAATTTAGCCCAACGTATAGAAAAGGCTGCACAATCTCTATTATAAAAATAATCTTTATGCATGTTAGTGTGAAAAGTGTAAACATAGAAAGTATGCAAGCTGTAACATTACTCCAGTAAGACCAGGTCTCGACATGTTTAGATGATCAACCTGAAATATGCTGATTTTTTTTCCAAATCCATTAAAAGTGCTCAGATAGGCATATTGGCTTTGTGGTGCTCAGCTCAGCATTCAAATTGACGAAGGAAGACTGGATTATTCTCTTTGGAGTGATCTTTCGGTAGGTCACTATTGGGGAACTTTTTCCATATTCTGGTCCATTAAACGTGTATAAGGCAACCGCCAATAAATCTCACAACTTCCCAGAGTGTCAGAAATGTAATCTTTATATGCTTTGGAAGTAGTCCAGCTCTAATTTTACTTGATGTTTTATATTTTGTCTGTAATTATATATGTCAAAGTCAAGCACTCATTGGCCAAGAGGTGCA